>JAADXI010000374.1:0-24004 GCA_023337615.1 Pythium brachiatum | reverse complement strand
CTTTGGCTACGTGTACGTGAACCCGTTCCCGCAGGACGTGCTCTCGGGCAACGATCTGCTGTACGTGCTCTCACGCAAGCAACCGTACTGGGCGTAGGCCAGCAAGAAGAGGATTAAACATGGAGTTGTTAGTTGGCCTTCTGAGAGGCTTTTGTTGCTTGTTATGTCGAAGCCGTGTCGTCCTCCGATCCATCAGGCACGCGTTCGTAGTCGTCTTCATCGCTCACCACGACCGTTGTGTCCACCACTTCTTCCGCCACTTCTACGAGCAGCTCTTCCACTTCCACGTCGTCACCGTGAGTGACGAAGAGCTTTTCACGCAGCTTGGCTTCGATCTCGTCGGCGATCTCCGGATTGGCTTCCAAAAAGATTTTGGCCTTCGCCTTGCCTTGCGCGATTGGCTCTGTAGAGAACAGTATATTAGCTCCAGAAGGAGACCAACAGCCCACTAGATACACGGATATTCACGCACCGTCACGCCCGGCGATCGCGTACCAGGCACCTGAGCGCTTCAGCAGACCTTCCTGTACGCCGAGATCAATCTACAACAGCATCAATCAACCAATTTTAATCACGTGACTTGGGACCTGAATGGGTCTCATAGGAAAATCGTACCAGCTCTGAGTATTTGTCGATGCCCTGGCCGAACATCATATCGAAATGCGCCGTCTTGAAGGGCGACGCGAGCTTGTTCTTAGCGACCTTGACCACGATCTCGTTGCCCACGATCTTGTCGCCCTCTTTGATCGCCGCCTTACGTCGGATATCCAGTCGCACTGACGCATAGTAGCGCAGCGCTGTACCCCCGGATGTGACTTCGGGGGAGCCAAACAAAACGCCCACTTTCTGGCGGATCTGGTTGAGAAAGATCAGCATGCAGTTGGATTTGGACAGCGAACCCGTGAGTTTGCGCAGCGCCTGGCTCATCAGTCGCGCTTGGAGAGCGATCTGCTGGTCGCCCATCTCTCCTTCCAGCTCGGCACGAGGCACCAGTGCAGCGACACTGTCTACCACCACGACATCCACGGCGCCGGAGCGGATCAGCGTATCCGCGATCTCCAGCGCCTGCTCAGCAGAGTCTGGCTGTGAGATGTACAGGTCGTCGATGTTCACGCCGAGCTGCTTGGCGTAGTGCGCGTCGATCGCGTGCTCCGCATCGATGAACGCACACACACCGGCGTCCTTCTGGGCCTGCGCGATGCAGCTCAGCGCCAGCGTCGTCTTACCAGAGCTCTCCGGTCCGTAGATCTCCACCACGCGTCTACAGCCAACACGATCAGCACCTTCAGGTTACACAGACACAGAGGGGTACGCGTACCCCTTGGGTAGCCCACCGACGCCAAGCGCCAGGTCGAGCGAGAGCGATCCGGTCGAGATGACCTCCACGCGGTCGGCGATCTTGGTGGAGCCCAGCTGCATGACCGCGCCCTTGCCGAACGCACTCTCGATCTGGCGGATCGCCATGGCCAGCGCCGCGCTCTTATCTACAGCCATACAGCATCAGCATACACACATGGATAGATATTGCAGTAAGTACGCACCGCCACCACTGGCGACGCCCGTGCCTTTGCCGGACGTGCGCTTGCCGCGGATCACCATGGGCGGCTGCAGCGCCGCGACTGACGCGGCCGCGTGTCTGAGTACGTGGCCTCGCATCGCAGAGCCGCTGTGGCTGCGCAGGGGCGTCGCAACGCGCCACATCTTCCTCTATGAACGCGAATGTGAACGTGAGATGATCGCGTGGTCGCCAATGTAGCTTTTCGCTCCACCAACGTCAACTTGGCTGTCATTCCAGGCGGGAGATACGTTGAGAAGGTTGCACGAAGGTCGCCTGAACGTACTGTAGACATCCATAATAGAAGGCAATATGCTCCAAATAGAAGCCTCAAAGTGCTAATCCTTCTTCAAGACCGAAGAGCTCACTCATTTCACTGCGAGAAGATATGCGGCGTACAATGGCGCTGATGACGGCGCTGTACGCGGCACTGCTGCTACTGCTTCCTGTGTACAGTGACGCTGCGTGTGTGATGACGCAGAAGTGCGTGAACCCAGGCAACGTGCCGGACTACGACGCGTGTATGCCCGAGGCGAACCCGACGCCTGTGGAGCCGCAGCCCATGCGCGGCGACGGCTGGGCCAACGGTGCGTCTGCCTCCTCACCACACAGTTGTTAACTAGCTGTTATGGAGTTTCTCACATGCATTTGTATTGTTATTAGTGACGGGAGGAGGTGCGTGCGCGACCGATGAAGACTGCCATGGCAAGGGCACGTGCACGAAGAAGCAGTGTGTGTGCCAGCAAGACGGCATGACGGCGGGCGCGCATTGCGAAGACTTCTTGCTCCAGTGCCCAGAGTACAAGAACGCAGCGTGCTGCACGTGGCAGCAGAACCAGGGCTTGGCTGCCAACTTCAAGCTCATCTCGGCGGTGTTTGGCACGGTGTCTGGCGGCTGCGACGCGTGTGCTGCCAACCTCATGCACTTGTGGTGTGGGCTCATTTGTTCGCCGCAGCAATCGGACTTTATGAAGATGCACTCGGCGTACCCGAGCACGAACTACCGACCGGATCCCATGACAGGAGAAGACCACGTGAAGGTGCTGGAGATGGACGTGACGCTGGGCAAACCCATGACCTGTGCGCTGTTTGATTCCTGCAAAAGCACCTCCATCGCGTCGGTTTCAGAGGCTATGAAGTCGTCGCTGGGCTTTCTCAATTACCAGGCACAGACAGGTGCTATTGGCCACGGCGAGTACATGTTCCTGCACTTTAACTCGACCTCCAACGCCACGGCTTTCGCCCACCACGTGCACAAATGTGATAACTACTCGGAAGTCGAGACCCAGAAGGCCACGCTACCCACCCAGGCACAGCTCCTGCCATCGATTGCATCGCCCACGGCTGACAAGCAGTGCCCCTGCGGCTCGTGCCGTGCGACGTGTGACGCGCACTCGTCGTCATCTGATGACGACCGTATCCACGTCGTCGAGAACCCGATCAGTCTCTGGGACGGCTTCAACACCAAGCTCGTGTCGATCATCTACGCTGTCGTGATCGTCGTGGTGATCGCACTGCGCTTCAAGCAAGACGATTAATGAAGGGAAATGCATTGGGTTGGGTTGTTCTTAGATATATACGGCTCTCTCCGCTGCTTGTCCTACTGGATGTTGCAGAAGATGGGGATCGGCACCCAGGAGCCACGCTCCAGAATCACCACTGGACGCGCGTTCTGGAACGCGATACGGTTCGTGAAACCGCACCGCGTGCACTGGAACTGCGCGTTGTGCACAGCATTGCGGACGACGTGCATCATGCCGCAGTTGCCGCAGTTGAACGGCATTTCTCCCGCCGGTTGGGCCGTCACGGCCATGGGCATGCGCGCTTCGAGGTCGTACTTGGCCTGCAGCTCACGCGCCACACGCTGGTCTTCAGAGTTGAAGGAGACCATGGGCTGCTGCTGCTGTGCATCGAGCTGCTGCTGGTGGAGCTGCGCCGGGTACAGCGCTCTCTCGGCCTTGTTGTCGTTGGTGTGCTTGGTCATATTCGTTGGTGTCTTCTTGTTGAGAAATGGTGGCACAGTTCGTACATCATAAAGTTCCAGTGGCTTTGCGACAGGAGATTCTGGAAAATAGATGACTTGGTTTCAGTATAAGAAGGGTGTTGGTGTCACACGGGTGGTGAAGTCGCCCGGAGTTCCAGAATCTAGATTCTCCATTCTGAAACAGGGATTTTTGAAATGACTTCCAGAAAATGTAGCCATCTTGGCCATCAACAAACAATGCAAAATCGAATGTGTATTGGGGCTGTCGAAAAGACCTCGTGGACTCCGTCTCACACCTGCTTGCCAACACCGTAGCTGCTCAACGATACAGGATACAACGGCTTCTGGATCTGTACAACGCACGCTCGCCAGCCGCATCCTGTGGCCTGGCAAGACTCCCGTCGGTGGGGCCACGAATGCCCCCAGGAGCTGGACATAGCTCGAGTCCATGAGCTAATACACGGTGGCAACTACAGCCTCTCGTTCTTCCGCGCTTCTCAACTGGCTGCCTTTCACGGATTGAGCCCTCCCTCACTAACCTGTGGAAGAGGACTGCAATCGGCCAGATCAGTAGAAGTCGTTCTGGCGCGTGTCCTGGGACATCGGGATGTTCTGCGACTTGAAGTCGTGGTCGTATCCGTAGTCCTGGGACATCATGAACTTGTCGGCGCCCGACAGCTGACTGAACGACTGCGTCTGAGCCGCCTGGTGAATGGTCCGTCGAGACCCACTGACGACTGCGTCATACCATCCTGGGTCAAAGGACCGAAGCCGCTGCTCAAGTAGCCACGGCGAGAGCCGCCGGCCGGCTGGGCACCAGCATAGCCACGTTGAGGAACCGGAGGAGGGTAGCCCGCTCCCGCTGGCTGGCCAGGGTAAGGAGCACCTCCAGCAGAAGGAGCCTGGTCGTAGCGAGGATCGAAGCGCGAGTCCAGGGGCGGCAGCGGAGCTTCACGACGACGAGAGAACCCGGCACGGCTTTCGCGGTTCGAAGTCTTCGGCTTCGGGAACTGCATGTACGATGGCTGCAAGTTGTTGAGTGGGCCTTCGACTACCAATTGGTGGTCGCGGTAGTGGTTCAACAGCGAGTTCCACAGCTCCTGCTTAGCAAGCACACGCGGGTTGCCGAGCACGATCACACCGTACTTGGCACGGGTGAGAGCGACGTTCAAACGACGACGATCACTCAAGAATCCAATGCCCTGGTTCTCGTTCGAACGCACACAGGAGAGAATGATCAGATCCTTCTCACGGCCCTGGAACGAATCGACACTCGCGACTTCGACGTCCTTGTACAGCTGCGAACGCATGGAGCCGTTACGCTGCATGTAGTTGACAACGTACGCACGCTGCCCTTCATACGGTGTGATGACACCGATCTGACCAGGAAGCACACCGGCCTTCAGGAAGGTCGTGACGATCTTCTCCACGTTGCTCGCCTCTGTGCGGTTCAGGTAGCTCGTGCCCGACGAGCTGATCTCCTCAGCACCGAGGCAAATGTAGAAGAACGTCGGCTTGCTCGGGTTTGGCCACGGGAACTCGACATTACGCAGCACGCGATCACTCGTGGCGACACCGTTCTGCAGTTCTCCTTCGTAGAAAGTGTTCGATGGGAACTCGGACAGGCACGGATGCATGCGGTACTGCACACGCAGACGAAATGGACGGATGTCGAGCTTCAGGAGACGGTCGAACAACGACTGGTTCAGTCCGGCTAGCACGGCCTTCTTGTTCATCACGACAGGTCCCAATTGGCAGTGATCACCGACCATCACGACGTGCTTGGCACCCTGCACGACTGGGATTAAACATTCTGGCTCGGTCGCCTGGGTCGCTTCATCGATCAGGACCTGGCGGAAACGGAAGTTGGACAGGCGAGGATCACCCGCGCCCACACACGTTGTACAGATCACGTCGGCCGCCTGCAGAATCTCCCGCTCGGCTTGACGCTTCAGCGATCGGAAGCGCTTCTCATCCTGCGACGACAACTCGCCTTGGTCATCCTTCAGCTGCATAAGCTTGCGCAAGTCCGCCTTGTCAGCACTGTCGAGCGACTTGACCATGGAGTGGAGCGTCAGGTGTTCCACCGACGACGCCACTGCCTCACGGCTCTTAGCAGCGAGACGCACGACCTTCAACCCCGTCGCACTGATCTTCGCCGTCAAGTGGTCAACAGCGATGTTACTCGGCGCCGTCACCAGCACTTGGCCCATGTTTTGCTTCGCCATGTGGTAGACGATCGTAGCCGAGGTCACCGTCTTGCCCGTTCCTGGTGGGCCTTGAATGAGACTCAACGGTTGCGACAGCACACCGCGGACGGCATCCATCTGCGGTGGGTTCAGCTCCGGGAGGCCTGGTGCCGACACTCGAACGCCCAGCGATCGAGGCACACGCAGCGCCTGCATATCCACATCGTGGCCGAGGATCTTGTGGTACAGGTAACCGGTCAGCGACGTGTCATCGACCGCAAACGTCTTCAACGCCGCCTGCATACGATCGAACGACGTCGCCTTCCACACGAAATCCACCAGGTAGCCGTCCGTGATCTCCACCGGCACGTTGTTGCCACGCATCTCGAGCGTCACGGATGATTCATCGATGCGAAGCACGTGGCCAGAGCCTTCCCAGTCACGGCCGTGGATCATCGCCGCGCTTGGGCCGAGACGCAAGCGGATCTCGTCACCAGGAACAAGTCGCAAGTCCGAGTCGGGGCGCGTGCTGCTGAACGTACCGTTCCGCTTTTTGTTGAGACCAATGTCCCACCGCACACTGACGCCATCCTGGGTCTGCGACTCTTTCATCTTCTTGTCATAGTCAGCTTCCATCTTGACTAGCGGCCCGAAAATGTTCTGGTACTGGTAGCCGTCGTCGTACTTGATCTCCACGGACGCTGGCTCGTCATCAACGCCAGGACGGTCCAGGTCTTCCACGGTCGCCAACGGGTTATCACGCCACAGTTCCTCAAGCTTGGCGATCTGACTGGCCGTGATCTGGCGCGACCGCAACTGTTCATGCTCCGCCGGCACCTTCACGAGCCATGGGAGAAACGCACGGTCCTCAATGAGCGGCAGCCACTGCGACATATCCCAGCTCATGTCCTTGAGCGCGTTCATCTGCAGGCACGGATCGCGACACAGCAGCACGACGACCGAATCTTGCTTGGCGGGGATAAAGCCCAGCAGGAACGCATTGCGGCAGCCACAGTTGTAGCATTCGAGCACGGTCTCACCGAGTGGCGACTCCGGATGCAGCGACACTTCCTTGTTCTTTGAGCGCACCAAGTGCTGGATGATATGCGAGCCCGAGGTATTACCACGCGAGTTACAGAACCACTTGTCCGAGACCACGCACTTGACCACCGAGGCCGGGTCGTGGAGTCCACAGTACGCACACGCGTGCTGAGGAAGCTCCTTGGACGTGTAGTCCAGCTGGTCATCATCGCCCGTGTCTTCAAACGTCAGGTTCGAGAACTCACCCGTTAACGCGTGGCTTCCGAGATCAAGTTCGTCATGGGCCTGGAAGCCGCCGATAAACGCGGACGATGGCGACGCCACGGCCGGCGCGTCGTCGTACTGGTCGTAGAAGTCGTAGCTCTGCGTCGCGAGCCCTTCGTCGTGGATTCCGAGCCCGTTGTCTGCCTGCGTGGACAGCTCCTGCGTGGGATCCACGAACGCGTACTGGGACATCCCCTGGGAAGCCTGCGTCTGTGGGAACGCCTGCGTGTGCGCACCGCCACTCCCGTCGTCGTACGGATCAAAGGAGAAGTCGCGGTTCATACTGGAGAGTGCTCAGATGCTGTCTGTGCGTGTACGCAGCGATACAGAGAGCGATAGATGGCGACACGAGGTGTCCAATATTGCGGACGTTTCCTTTCTCCCCTTTGATGCCAAAATGACGCAACACAAGCCCCACCCACTCGACGATACGATCAAGTTTCACAGGTCCTGTCAAAACCCAGAAGGAAAGATCCTTTCAAAATCGTAGTGACATATAGGTCAGTGAAACGAGGGACATATACACGAGAAAGGCGGTCTGCATTCCCGTTTTACTCGTCGTCAGGGAGCTCATGAGGGAGCGGCTCGTAGTCTACGTCGTCGGGATCGTCAGCGTCCTGGTCATCAAGATCGTCACCGGCGTCATCGTCGTCCTCTTCGACGAACAGCTCGTCTTCCATGACGCCTGGATCGATCACGATGCCCTCGACGTCGCCGTCGCCTTCGACGATACTGACGCCCTCCGTTTGGCTTTCGCGCCGCTTCTTCACCGACGGATTCGCGTGGTTCAGTAGCTGGTCGTCCCCATCATTGGCGGCCGCATCACGATCTTGTAACTCGTCCATGTCGGGACTCTCACCGTCGCCTTCTTCGTCGTCTTCGTCTGACTGACCAGCTTCCGACTGGGCGGCGTCGCGTGCAGTGTACTCGCGTCGGAACTTGAGGAACTCGGCCTTAGTCAGCGTCATCGAGTCTTCGGGCATACTAGGATCAGCGTACAGTTCTAGAAGCCGCTCCAGGTCCTGCAGTGGGAACGGCGAGAAGCAGCTCTTGAGAAACGACTTGAGCTCGTCTTGGGTAACGAAACCTCTTCGGTACGAGTCCATCGCACGCCACTCGTCTTCCCACAGCTGCATGTTTCGCTGTTCAAGTATCGCTGCTTCATCAAGCACTGGTGTGGCAGTGGTCGCGGTCGTAGAGTCGTGAGCTTGAGCGCCTGAGTTCGATGCAGTCGAAGAAGTCGCCAGGAGAGGGATGACGACTGCGGGTACTGTAGCGTTCACTGGAGCCGCCGGATCGACGGCAGGCGCCGGTACGTTGCTATCCACGATCTTGAGGAACTCTAGACAACACATTGGCAGGGTCAGCGAAGAAAACACCCTTGTAGATCGTTGTAGCTCACCGGCCAAGTACACTTCCTCCAGATCGCGCACGTATATCGGATTGATATCCAGTCCTAGCTATCCACTCCTCATCAGCCCTCACTCATCGTCTATCGATCACTCACACGACCCAGCGTACCAATCTGAAGATCCGCAAGACCTGGTCAGCAGACACCGCGCCATCGTTGTCCGTGTCAAAGTATCGAAAGATCTGTCCACCAAATCTGTCAATACCTACCCCAGCACGTCGAGACACTTACAGGAGCCGCACCGTGCGAAGCTCATTCGTCTCCTGCTCTGCAAGCCGCTCGATCCGCGCATTGAACGACGCCTGGAACGTCGACTGGATCAGCTCCATCGTCCTATAAATGAGACCAGGACAATGCGCGTCGTTTCATGGTCCAGATTGTTCGGTACCGGTACGGTATCGGTATCGGTATCTAATCCTCAGGAACTTCAACTTGCCAGTCCGGTGTTGCAGGCGTCTGGCGCGTCCACTGTGGTGATTCGCTGGGTTTATGGACAGTGGCACTTGGCCAACGGCGTCATCTTTTCTCTGTGGGTGCGACTATCAGACGTCCAGAATCCTGATGTGACGGCATCAACGCTGTGATTAGACGGCAGCGCGGCCGCTCGCTGAGCGCGTCGCTCGTCCACGATTGGAGACGACATCTCAGCGCCGCGGCGCGTCGTGATCACGCGGATGCGGCAACCGGAGATGTGTGCGGAGTGCCACCGCAAAAGATCGAACAACTCTAACCACACAGACAGCCAACCAGATAGCCAGTCAGCGCAATGATACGGTGTATGGGAATCCGCCCGTTGGTCCAAAGCAGGCAGCGAAAGCCGAGAGAAAATAACCCACAAGGGGCGGGCGTGAGAGGAGCCCGCAGTGGCACTCGGCTCCAGCCTTCAGCGTGCCTTCAGCTGCCGGCCGCCTCAGCGAAGAGCGACTCAAACGCTCGGGCTGTGAGATTTGAGTCCTGGGGATTCTTCTGGAAGCCGCTCGATGTGGAACTGTTGCTGCGTGGTTGAACTTGGCAGCAAGATATCTTCGAAGTATTCGGGGACGTTGGGACACCCAGCGTTTTTACGAAGAGCTATGGGAGGCGCCGTCAGGCAGCCTGACGTCTTTCGACCAGCTCCATTCCCTTTCACAGCTTACAGTTGACCCGCGAGCTGGATCCTTCACTTCTCAATCCCGCGGCTTCTCCCCACCACACGGCATTCCTCAAGACCATGGTGATCCTCGCCAACAGCATTGGCGTTAACAGCCAAACCACGACGGCTCTCATCGCGTCATCGGCGTTTGCCACGGGCGTCGTGAGTGGCGTCGCACTGTACGCCGCGTACGAGCGTCGCAGCCGTCACAAGGCACTGACTTCCACCAAACCACTAGACCCTCGGGACGCAACGACCATGCACCACCCGGCCGCGGGGCTCGTGGATCTCATCGTGCGCTACCGCCAGAAGCTCCAAGTCAAAGAGCCCTACGATGGTGACTCCTCTAAGATGTTCCCAGTGCGGTCCAAGGCCCAGCCAGGCGATATCGTCAAGCAGCTCCCACGCACTTGTCCGGAAGACCCGGAATCGTACGCTGCCATCTTCAAGGACTGCGAAGAAGTACTATTACCTGGCTTGACCCACTGGGCGTCGCCCAACTTCTTCGCGTACTTCAAAGCCCACGGCAGCGAGCCAAGCGCACTCGCTGATCTGCTATGTGCGTCGCTCAACGTCGTGGGCTTTTCCTGGGTCGCGGCGCCAGCAGCGACAGAACTCGAGCAGGTCATGTGCGACTGGATGGCTCGCCTCATGAACTTACCGGAGACCTTCCTGTCCACTTCCACTGGCGGTGGTACGATCCAGGCCTCTGCGAGCGAGTCGCTGCTGTGTGCGATGATCGCTGCTCGCAACCGCGCGCTCGAGGGACTCGAAGGAGCTGCTCGCACCGAGAGAGCTGGTCGATTGGTCATGTACATCTCGGATCAGACCCACTCGATCGGTGAGAAAGGCTGCATGGTATTGGACCTGCCACACTTGCGGGTGATCCCGACCCGTCGAGGCGCCACGGACACGGGTAACTACGGTCTCCACCCAGATGATGTTGCTGCTGCCATGGAGGAGGACGTGGCCGCTGGACTCATCCCGTTCCTGCTCGTGCCGACTGTGGGCACGACGTCCACCACGGCGATCGATCCGATCCGCAGCTTGGTCGCTGTCGCTCGGAAGCAGGCGGAGCCTGTGTGGATCCACGTGGACGGTGCATACGGCGGTGCTGCTGCAGTGTGCCCCGAGTTCCAGCACTGGCTGGACGGCGTGGACCAAGTCGACTCGCTGTGTGTGAACGCCCACAAGTGGCTCATGGTTGCTGTGGACTGCAGTCTCATGTGGGTGCGCGACCGCCGTCCACTGATCCAGGCACTGGCGCTCGACCCGGAGTACCTCAAGAACGACTTTATGTCCCAGATCAACTACAAGGACTGGCAAGTGCCTCTCGGTCGCCGCTTCCGCTCGCTCAAGCTCTGGTTCACACTGCGTCGCTTCGGTGCCAACGGCATGCGCACGCATATCCGCCGCTCCATCGCTCTTGCTAAGCGAGCCCAGTCGCTGCTGGTGGAGGACGGCCGCTTCACCATCTTCACGCCTGTGCGGATGTCGCTGGTCTGTTTCTTCGTCGCGTTTGGTGGCCGTGAGCTGAACGAAGCGCTTCTACGCAAGGTCAATGAGAGCGGCAAGATGTTCCTGATCCACTCGGTCGTGGACGGCCAACACTTCCTGCGTTTAGCTGTGGGCGGACTGGAGATCGACGAGTGGAACGTCGAGAACGCTGTGGCTACGCTGGGCGAGTCGCTCACGGAGCTCGTGGCGTCGAACGACAAGTGGCAGTTCGCCTACGACGAGTTCCGACGTGGGGCGCGCGCCTTCTAGGCGTCAACACGAGTGTCTGTACATCCTGCGTGGGTAGTCGTTTCTCAACACCATACATTTGCCTGTCGATTCTAAGTACAGTGACGTGTTCTCACACACTCCTCTATCCCCATTCGCCTTATTTACTAAGACTTGCCACGGAACTCGTCGTACGCGTTCTTCCACTTGGCGTCCGAGGCCACGATCGCAGTCAGTGTCTCAGTCAGCACCTTGACGCTGTTGTCCACGTGCCACTCCGCCGCTTCCAGACCACCGTAAGCGAGACGTAGGAAGTGCTGACCGTCCACGACCGAGTGGATCATGAAGAGCTTACCACTGTCGTTGACCTTGCGCAGCAGCTCCTCGTTCAGCTCACGGCCTCCGAACGAGATGTAGAAGCACACGAGAGCCATGCGCACCGGCGCGAAGATCGTGAAGCGGCCGTCCGCCAGCAGCAGACTCTCAGCACGCTTCGCAAAGTCAATGGAGCGGCGGATGTGCGTGCGCATACCGCTAGCACCGAAGCGACGCAGCGAGAACCAGAGCTTGAGCGAGCGGAAGCGACGGCCCAGTGCGACCTGCCAGTCCTTGTAGTTCACCTGCGACATAAAGTCGTTCTTGAGGTACTCCGGGTCGAGTGCCAGCGCCTGGATCAGTGGGCGGCGGTCGCGCACCCAGAGCAGACTGCAGTCCGTCGGGATCATCATCCACTTGTGCGGGTTCACACAGAACGAGTCCACGTGTTCCACGCCGGCCAACCAGTGCTGGAACTCTGGGCAGATCGCCGCCGCGCCGCCGTACGCGCCGTCCAAGTGGATCCACACCGGCTCAGCCTGGGCACGGGCAACGTTCACAAGCGCTGGCAACGGGTCGATCGCACACGTCGACGTTGTACCGACAGTAGGGACAAACAGGAACGGCACTAGCCCAGCAGCCACGTCCTTGGCCATCGCTTCCTCCAAGTCGTCCGGGTGGAGACCGTAGTTACCAGCATCAGCAGCACCACGACGAGTCTTGATCACGCGCAAGTGCGGCAGATCCAGCACCATGCAGCCCTTCATACCGATCGAATGGGTCTGGTCCGACACGTACACCACGAGCCGCGATCCCTTCTCCACACGAGCTTCGCCCTTGAGCCCTTCCAGCGCTCGGTTACGCGCCGCGATCATCGCACACAGCAGCGAGTCACTGGCTGTGGCCTGGATCACACCGCCGCCCAGCGACGACGACAGGAACACGTCCGGCAGACCCAGCAGCTTGGCCATCCAGTCGCACATGACCATCTCCAGCTCCGTCGCTGCTGGCGCCGCGACCCACGAGAAGCCCACAACGTTCAGCGACGCGCACAGCATATCCGCCAGCGCACTTGGCTCACCACCAAACGTCTTGAAGTACGCGAAGAAGTTGGGCGACGACCAGTGGGTCAGCCCTGGGATGATGATGTCCTCGCAGTCCTTGTAGATATCCGCGTACGACTCGGGGTCTTCCGGACACGCTGCTGGCAGCTGCGCAATGATACTACCAGGCTTGGCGTTCGTTCGAACGGCGTACTTTCCCGGACCGTCGTCCGTGCGCTGGAGGTTCTGGTGGTAGCGCACGATCACATCAGCAAGGCCAGCGGCTGCGTCACGCATCGTCGTCGGGTCCTTCGGGTCGAGTGGCTTGGTGGACGCCAATGCTGCGCGACGACGGCGACTCTCGTAGGCGGCGTACAGCGCTGCGCCGCTCACGAGGCCCGAGGCGAAGACAGCGGACGACGCCAGCAGCGACGACGTGGAGGAGGACGAAGAGGAGGACGTGCTGGAAGGTGCGGAGCTCATGGGGGATTAGGAGGAGGAGCAGGAGCTGTGGAAATGAGCGGCTCTTTCAGAGTGAGCTGTCCATTTTGAGAAAGTTCAATGACCAACAAAACACCACACGGACGACGAATCAACCTCTGAGACTTGATGGGGATGGGGAGCCCCCATTGGGGACGTATTGGGGACGTATTAGCCAATAGGATATGTTGAGAGATACATATAGGATGATGATTGGAGGATTATAGCATGGCACATCGTATCATACGATACGATTCCTATGGCCAAATCGCAATTTTACGGAAACAAAATTGATGCATTTTATTGGCCAAAATAAGATCCGAAATGGTTTTGATTGGCGTATTTACTTCTGTTTGTTTAGACGGCACCAGAGGCTCTGGTCCACAGCCGTATCCAAGTGCAGGCTGCACTGTGCAGCCATGTTGTGATCCAACCGCCTTTCTCGAAAAGGCAATTCCGCAGAATCGGTAAGTGGCTCGTGCAGTCCACAGAAGTGCGCCTTCGGCTTTGTACGGTGTCTTCTCAGTGTCAGTGCATCAGATGATCGTTTTGTTCTTGATACACATTCAGATGGAAGGCTCATTGTCTCGACCACAAGGCTTACACAACGTGATGTACCCCGTGCGCAATGAGCAGGCCACGCCCTGCCTCGAACTACACTATCTCCGAAGCCGTTTTCGCACGCTGCGCCCCCAACTCCACAAAGTCGAGGAGATTCATGACAGCGGATGGTCGCACGAAGAAGACCAGGTCAATCCCGTTCTCGATCAGTGCTGTGGCGACTTCCACTCCGCACGATCTGTTTATCGTCAGTGCATTTTCTAACGGCGGGAATATGCTTCTGTGGTTTATGTCGATGCCGTGGGCGAGAAGAACCGACACGAAATCGACACTGCACCTCCGACACGTGTACCCCAAGCTTACCACATCGGTAGCGCCGAGCGTCCATTGTCGTCCGTGAGATTGGGATCGTAGCCGATCAGAAGCAGCTCCTGGAAGTGTCTGTTGCTGGATGTGACGATCGTGCGCAGTGCCGCTTGCGCGGTGCGCATAGTGATCCTCGATTTCACGCAGCAGCACCCGCGCGAATACGTTGCACTTTGGGTGGATGTCGTCCAGCAACCGCTGAATAACCGCCAATTTGAGCGAATCTGGGTGGGTGTACTTTCTTGCTGGGCTAATTGAAGCTAAGCTAATAGCATTTCTCGACTTGTTCGCTGCATGCCCTTCCATCCCATCGACGGACCTGGGGGTGATGGAAGGCTGTCAAGCGTCGTCCAACTAGACTCGGCACCTTAAACTACGTGAAAGACACCGTGCGTGATCAGCAGGTCGCGTCCGGCCTCAAAGTACTCTCTCTCAGACGCTGTTGTCGCTCGATTCAACTTCGCCTCCACAAGCTGCAGCAGAGGAACGACAGCGGATGGACTCGCGAACGAGACTACTTCAATCCCGTTGTTGAGCAAAGCTTTCGCAACCTCCAGCCCGGACGAAACGTTCTCGAGCAGTGCGCTCTTGAACGGCGGGAGCACCTCGCTCTCGCTGCGGTGGTTGATGTCGACTCCGTGAGCGAGAAAGACCGACACGATGTCGACACTGTGCCGGCATGCGTATCCGAAGAAGCCGTCCACATCCACGATGCAGTAAGGCCCACCGTCTACGCAGCACCGCGAGAGCAGCAAGTCGAGCAGCAACGGGCAGCTCGTAAAGGTGACGGTCGTGCGCAGCGCTTGCCGAGTTGACGGAAGCGCAGTGTCAAGCAGCAGTTGAGTAAACTCCACGTTGCTTCGCTTCGCAGCAGCATACAACGCTTTGTCCAAGTGCAAGGGACGCGTCTCCATTGGAAGCAGTATGCGTGCGCAGTCCATCGCGCCAGCGTAAACCGCAGTGGCGAGAAGGCCTTCTGTGTTGGAGTTGATGCTGGTGTGGACCACTGTAGCATCAGCACCACGAGCTAGCAAAAACCGCAGCAGCTTTGTCGAGTTCACAGCCACGGCAGCGATCACTGCAGTGAGGTCTTTGTCGATGGCTTCGTTGATGGAGACTCCTCGGTCCAACAGGTCGTTGATAATACCGTCGTCCTCTTGAAGGATAGCGAGAAAGAGAGCTTGTGCGCCGTGTTTCGCCAGCTTGGATCGATCTGACAGCACAGCTTGGGTCTTGAACAAATGCTCGACTAGATGTGTGTCTTGATGCCAGC
The DNA here is from genome assembly GCA_023337615.1 of Pythium brachiatum. NCBI lineage: Eukaryota > Oomycota > Peronosporomycetes > Pythiales > Pythiaceae > Pythium > Pythium brachiatum. Next base: position 8,665 of record JAADXI010000374.1, on the reverse strand, counting down.
ATGCCATCGCCAAGAGCCACCACGGTGTGATGTTGCCGGCAATGCTCAAGTCGAAGGTGAATGCTTCGTTCGCTGGCCACGACAGGGACAAGCCGTGTCGAAGGTGAGTTGAACGCGCACCCAGATCCAGCAGCGCATCCACCATCTCAATGGAGCCGGATTTCACTGCTTCAGCCAGTGGGCTTGTGTGCGTGTCCATGCCTGCCACATCAGCCACAGTAAGCCTCGCTCCCAGCGCCACCAGCCGCCGCACAAACTCCACGTCCCCTCCGCTTACTGCCGTCGTCAGCACCGACTGGAGTCTACCGCCCACGATACAAGGTGCGTACAAATGCGCGTTGTTTTCAAGTAGATACTCGCACACGCGCCTACGACCAGCGACCAGCGCAGCCGAAAACGCGGTCTCACCAGTCGCCACGTCCACAGCGTCGATCGTGATCTCCTCGCTCTCAATGATTCTCCGGACCGTCAGCAGCTCACCTTGGCGAGCTACTGTGATGAGCTCTAAGCTCTTCACCTCCACTTGTAGCCGCACGTCTTCTCGGAACTGGCGCATGTTCTTCGATTGCATCGCGGCGACCACCTCGTCGTGCCCAGGCTCGCGTCCCAAGCGTCCGGTCAATGCACGCAGCAGCGCATCATGGCCGACAAGAGACTGTACCACGATCACGTTATTGTGGCGCTGGGCGACGCGCAATGGTGTGCGTCCATAGTCGTCTGTGAGATGCGGATCGGCGCCGTCCAGAAGCAGCTTCTCGATCTTCTTGAGCATTGCGTCGTGGCAGGAGGCGACGGCGTGCAGCGCCGTGGTGCCGCCAGCGCCGCGTACGTTCACGTCCTGGTCGCCAAGAAGCAGCTGCCGCGCTGTGACGTAGCTTCTCGTGCGAATAGCGACCAACCACTGCGCAATATTGGCGTCCATTTCCATTCTTATGTGGGGGAATACGGGAAGTCAGCGATTCACATTTGGGTGAGTGATTGACGACGTGACCATCACTCACACATTGGGTTTGAAACTAAGCTAATCGCCTTTCTCAAAATATCAGCTCAATTGCCGTTCGTGATCAGCCCTTTGCTGTCAATCCTGCTGTTCTCGAGACGCTTGGGCTTCAAACCAAGCAGTGGCTGGCCTCGCGGAAGCTCCTTTACGACGATCCAGCCGCGGATCAGTTCACGATCAGGATCGTTGAGATCAACCACTTCATCTCTCGTTCAGAATGATCCTCCTATCCGGCGATCGTTAGCTGTGGTGGCCAACAACGTGCGGTGCGTGGCTACCAGTACAGCTAGAGCCAGCGCTATCTTTCGGCAATCGATACTCGTTGTCCAACGTCTGGGTGCCTTTCTCACGTCCTCCTGGTCGTGTCCAGCAGCGCACTGTTGAAGCATCTGATGGAGCAGAACACGCCGAATGGACACCTTGTTGCCGTCGTAGAGCTGACGAGATGACAGGAATAACGCTCGGGAGCCCCTGAAGCTGCGGTCGAAGATCGGTCTTGGGTCTTGAGATACGAGTCGAAGTGGTGAGATCATTCCACAACTTTCCAGCTCCCACTACAAGCAAAGCAACAATCCCCAACATAAAGCCCACCATGCTTTCCCTTCGCAAGCTCTGTCTTCTCGCTGCGTGCGCCATCGTCCTCACCACCGCCTTCACTGAGGCCTCAGCGGGGACCACGACCCAGGCCAACAACTCCCGCCGCCTTCGCAGTGCGATTGCGGAGGTCGGTGAAGCCTCGACCGCCGGCTCGGCTGCAGGCAAGCACACGGGCAAGGGTAAGCGAAAGCACCACGGGAGCACCAGTGGCAGCTTCAGTGGCCGTCCTCCTCACGGCAGCTTCGATGGCAGCCACGGTGGGCGTCCACAACACGGCAGCTTCGGCGGTCCAGGCGGTGAGATCGGTGGTGAAGGTGATTTCAGCGGCAGCTTTGCCGGTAGCCGTCCACACGGTCGTCCACCACACGGAAGCTTCGACGGCAGCCACGGCGGACGTCCGCCGCACGGAAGCTTTGATGGCAGCCACGGTGGTCGTCCTCCTCGCCACGGCAGCCGCCCAGCCGGAAGCCACGCCGGTGGTGAAGTTCGCGAGATCGGCTCGGAAGAAGAGCGCGGGAGCATGACCGGTAGCCGCCCACACGGCCGTCCTCACGGCAGCTTCGATGGCAGCCACGGTGGTCGTCCTCCACACGGCAGCTTCGATGGCAGCCGCGGTGGTCGTGCTCCTCGTGGCAGCCGCCCGGACGGTAGCTTTGGCGGCCCTGGTGGCGAGATCGGTGGCGAAGGCGACTTCGACGGCAGCCGTCCACACGGCCGTCCACCACACGGAAGCTTCCACGGCCCACCGCACGGCTTCGGCAGTCTGGGTGGTCGCGGCAAGCACGGCTCGCAGAACGGTCCAGGAACCGTCGCCCCATCGCCAGCGCAGTAGGCATTTGCACTTCGTGTCCACCTCAGTCCCACCGACGCTTTCGTAGTTTCGTGCGTTGTTTTCTAGTCATCAGGTGCCGACCTTCGTACCTGTAATCCCAACAATAAACAATTTTTCGTGAAGTCCCCCCTTGCGTGTTGACATCCATGAGAGCTTGACGCTCTGACACGATACCCATCAATAACCCAAGAGGCATCGCACATGCATCCAGTCGACGCTTGAGTCTGGACAGTTTTCATTGAAATGCACCCAGAATACGACTGCTCAAGATGCGGTTTTCGCATCTTGAGCAAAGCAGAATTTTCCGCGTCGATCCAGGTTTCAACGGCTTCTGGCGTGCGTCTCAGTTGCGTCGGACTCGTCGCTCTGCTTGGTGGCGTCGTCCAGACTCCAGACTGGACTCCAGTGGGTTGCCATCGAAAGAGAGCTTCCGTCTCTATCCCCAATCTCGAAAATTCCGCTTTGTTTTCGCTCTTTTTTTGCTGAGACGCACAAAACGCAGCTGAGATATTCAACACGAAATGAGTGGCTTCGTTTATAGTAGAGTTCAAATACCTTGATAAACTAGATGAAGCCACTGACATACGTTAGTGTACCCTCGCCTGACGTACATGAGCAAGGCGAACTGCAGGTGCGGCGATTGGGAGGAGCCTCCACAGAGGCCCTTCGAGCCGCAGCCACTGAACGCTGCAATCCTGAAGTTCTGGACCCTCTTCTCCTCCCATTCTCTGCAGTCAGTTCCCAACCTACCTCTTCCAGTCAACAACACCAACCCCACCAACAACAAACCATGTTCGCCCTCCGCCAGCTCAGCCTCGTGCTTGCCTGTACCGCCCTCGTGCTCTCCAGCGCCAGTGCTGCGCGCCGTTCGCTTCGCACTGCCGGTAGTGTGAGCGGCGACCTCAAGGAAGGCGACGTCGGCTTCGTGGCGGCTCCATTCACCAGCGAATCGGGCTCGTACGCTCTAGACTCGAGTGCCTCGCATAGCTTCGAGGGCAGCTACGCCGGCAGCTACGCCGGTAGCTTGGACGGTAACGTTGACGGTTCGTGGGGCAACTTTGCCTCGTTTAACAGCAACTCCGGTAGCTCCTCATCCAAGGCCGACGAGAACGTGATCGTGTTCCCATAAGAAGCCACGCAAAACCCCCCGCAAGCCCAGGCTGCCCGATAACCCTAAATTTATAAAATTTTTGACATGTATTGTAGTGTTTTACTCCTCTTACGCAGTGCTACTACACTATAGTTTAATTAAGAACTTGTCGTGCCAACCAGGAAAGACTCACGCGCCCACAACGGCGGCTGCAGACCATGCACACGCTTGCTGAAATCATCGTCGTTGAGTCGGTCGTTGATCTCGGTCACAAACTCATACGAGCTGAACACCGGACCAGCGTACACGACTTGGTCGACCACGAAAAAGCCCAGATGCACGTCACCCACACCCAAATGGAGGATGCCTCCTGGATCGCCATGCTCGGCTGACGGTGTGTCGGTGTGGACATCAGCGACGAGACGGTCGGACTTGCCCGAGTCCTCACGGTGGGAGTAGAATAGACTTGGATACCAGCCCAGGTATCGCGAACCACCGCTTCCAAACCGCTCTTCGATCACGCTCTTGAGGAAGTGGTCTTGTTCCTCACTCAGCTTCTGCTTGAGCGATTGCGCGACTGCAACATCCTTGAGCTGACGCGTCACGTCCACGAAATTCTCAAAAAAGTACTTGGCCTTGTACTGAAGCGGAGACTCGTCCTCGTCCTCGTCTCCCGGACGCTTGTTCTTCGCGTTCAAAAGCTTGAGTTGATTGACGATCGCCAGCGTTCTCTCAGCGAGCTCCTGTATTTTGGTCCAGAACGCGGGGTATGGGTCCACAAAGCCTGCCGCGTACTCACAGCGTGTGCCCATAGTGAAGCTCTGCTTGGCGTACAGGATCGTGTCGTGGCGTAGCTGCGCGAACGAAGCGATCTGCGTGTTCATCTGTCGCTTCTTCCACATACCAGAGTGGAACACGTCGGCCTCATTGGCGCTCTTCATCGACAGCTCTCGTAGTGCGAGTTGCCACAGCAGTGCGAGGCTGCAGGTCTTTGGATCCGCCTTCGCGAGCTGCTCATCAATCACTCGCCGAAGAGCTACCAAGTTGGACGCGTACGGGGCGCCGTCACGAAAGGCCACGAAATCCTCCGATGTCTTGGCACTGGCCGTCATGCGTCTGGCGATCTCACCGCTCGCAACGTCGTTTCCAAACAACGCAAACGCCGCATCCACGGCACTGGGAATGCGACGCACGACCTTGGCATTCTCCTGCAGCACCTGGTCGTAGACGAGCTTGGAGAACACGAACGCGCTCCACACAAACTGACGACCAAAGAACGCAAACGCCGTGGGCAACCGTGTGCGAATTGACGGTGATGCACCAGCAACGCTGGACTCAGTGAGTGGATGGCCAGCGATCGCTTGTGCGCCTAGCCCACGGTTCGCGATTTCGTCCTGAAGCTCTCGCAACGCTACGTCGTGGTTCGGTCCGCAATACAAAGCAACGATATCACGCTCGCCCAGCAGCTCATGGAACTGTAAAAGAGTCATGCTGTCTGCACCGACGCCATCACCAGTGATAGTGGAGACAATTGTCTGGATCGTATCGACCGATGCGATCACTTGAGCCTCACGCAGCACATGGATGAGTACACAAGCACACTGAAGCTGGCGCAGGTCGCTTGCTGTATCTTCAGTTCCATCCACGCGGAAGTCGATCGTGCCGAGCCACGTCATGGCCTGGAAAAAGCGACTCAATGACTCGGTTTTAGTGTAGTGGCTGCGGGGTTTGAACAGCGAGAAGTCGATCTCACGTGGCGGACAGGAGAACAACTCGGCACTTCCGAGCTGCTGCTTGTTGATCTCCTCGGTAAGTGTCTTCACTGAGCCAGCATTGTTGGCTGCCTTTCCGGTCAGCAGATTCTGGGTGACAGCCAGGTACACGTCCACGTCACGCAACGCTCGGGCCAATTCCAGGTTCTCACCCGCTAATTGTCCACGACAGGCACGACTCGCCCTATCCAGAACCGTTTCTAGTAGCGGAAGCAGCTCCTGTTCTTCCAGGTCGACAAGGAACGCGTCGAAGCTGCGGTGCCACGCGTGGAGCACCGAGTCGCTGGTCACAAACACAGGCATATCGTCCGAGTACAGTCGGTAGTACTGCTCCGCAAAGCTATCAGCAGCGAGTCGCTCCGACACCACAAACCCGTTCTGCTGGAGCCGCTCGGTCTCTTGAGTATTCAGTCGGAAGTCGAACTTGCGGTGCTTCTTGAGCTCGTGGTGGCTGTTGGAGTCGAGTACGTCCTCCACGAACTGGTCGCCGTGGAGCTTCTTCGCTTCTTCAAGCCGCTTGCTCACCTGCTCATTCGCATCTGCTGGTGCGATGGCAAAGTTCTCGTAGAACTTGCATTGAGAGAGTGATAGCAGTGCCAGTGGTGTGTTGTGGTCTTCTGGCAGTGGCTTGGAAGGCGGGAACTGGCGCAGTAGATCGTCAGCTGTGAGCGCGGTGCCCTGGGCCGCCAGAGCCGATTCAAACGCCGCGACAACGGCGTTGCTCATACTGAGGAGGGAGTGGAGTGAGGTGGTGGTGTGGTGGCGGTGGAAGCAGCTATAGCGAGTGGGGGGGGATCGCGTGCAAATGGGGAAGTGGAGTAAATGGCGAGTCTCCACTCAACGGAGCTCATCTGGTTGGGATCAGATCTAACGGTGAGAATGATGGTAAGGTGTGGTGGAGTGATGTTCCGTCGTCTGCCACGGTTAGTGACGTGGCATTCATTCAGGGGAGAATTTCTGGGTCACAGTCACTTATAAGTAAATTTAAACAATACAAGTGTACTTCTAGCTAGTGGTTTGGAGAAGAGTTTGGAATATTACAAACAATAATCGAATGAATCATCATAGAATGTATTTAAACGGGAGCAAACGCGATTGGGACTGGGTACTTCAAGCACACGCGCAATAAACAAAGGATCGTGGCCAGCTTAATAGGCGTTGTCGGCTGGCACCACCGTGCCCGGAGCTTCCTGCGAACCGACGTCCGGGCGCTTGCCGCTGTGGCTTCCACGGCCGTGACGAGGACGTCCCGCGTGGCTGCCATCGAAGCTTCCGTGTGGAGGGCGACCGCCGTGGCTTCCATCGAAGCTGCCGTGTGGAGGGCGGCCACCGTTGCGAGGACGTCCGGCGTGGCTGCCATCGAAGCTTCCGTGTGGCGGACGGCCGTGCGGGCGGCTGCCGTCGAAGCTTCCGCCAAAGTCGCCCTCGCCACCGATCTCACCGCCTCGGCTGCCGTCGTGGCGTGGACCTTGAGGAGGACGGCCGCCATGGCTGCCGTCAAAGCTTCCGTGTGGAGGGCGGCCGCCGTGGCTGCCGTCGTGGCTGCCGCCGCGTGGGTGGTGCTTGCCCTTGCCCTTGCCCTTGTGCTTGCCAGCACCTGACCCGTCAGTAGCGGCCTGGGTCGTGTCGACCTGTCCAACATCGGCGAACGCGCTACGTAGACGACGCGCAGAGTGGCTCTGGGTGGTAACACCAGTCGAAGCTTCCGTGATGTTGACGGTCAGAACGGCTACGCAGACAGCGAGTGCGCAGAGCTTGCGAAGGGAGAACATCTTGAGCTGATGGAGTTGCTTGGGAGGAGGTTGGTGGATGGCAAGAAGCTGGTAAATTGGAGAATGAGAGAGAGGAAGGACTGGCAAACGCCCAGCTTGTCTTCCTCGTCGTGGTGGAGGTGTCTGCATCCATGGGCCCACCTTGGTGACTTAGTAGTGTACTCTATGGAGATGCGTGCGTCAAGAATCGGCTCGGTGCGTGCCTGTCAGTCCGGCTTGACGGATCGTTCGTCCAGCTCAGCTGGCACGCCATAGAGTTGAAGCCAAGTCGTGATTGACATCGTGAAGCCGATCCTGGACATGGCCAGACGTTGGACACCTGCGGATGCACGGATTCTGCGACAGTAGTGTCCGTTCGAGTTTGATGAAGTGAGATGGATCGCTGAAATAGAACCGAGAGAGCCATCGGTTTCGTGGATAATCATGCTCGCCAGACGCTGTGGATCAACGGCATGCCCAGCCCAGACGTGAGACTGGAAATCTGAGGCGGGACGTGCTCAGCGTACGTCTCGAGCTCGTGGTTCTAAACCATGCAAGCTGGTCATCTAATGCTTCAAGTACTGAAAGCATACAGTAGCAGTGCTCTCCACGAGAGGCAGGGCAGTGGGGCACTCTCTGAAGCCAAGTGGATTCCGATTTTCATAGTCAGCCCCCAGTCGCGTAGTTCGGCAGTTCCAGGTGGTGGGGAGATGGCTACATTTGCGTACTAAGCTAGCCTAATGAACGAAAAGATCACAGCTCTTCGTTGGCCAGCTGTCGTGTCCAGTCGAGAGTCGGGCTCCAATACAAGCAACCCTGCGGGGTCCCCTCTGGTCGAAAGCCTCAAATGAGCGGGCAGTCGGAGGGCCACAGTGCTACGCTACGGCTGCCTTAGGGCCAGCATGGAGCTTGGGGTGGGCTGACCAGGAAACGCATTGGTGCATGTGGTAGAGTGCAGATATATGTCATAGTGGAGGAGAGAATACCAGCAGAATTACCCAGAGTCGTCTGTGTGACCCTAGACGGCTCTTGCAACTGGATCTTGATACTAGTCTGTGAGATCTCTCACTGGGGCTTGGCCGCGGAGACCACGAAGTCAAAAAGCAGCGGCCAAAGATTCTCATTCCACAATTCACCAACCAACAACCAACACCAACAACAACTCCGCCCGACCACGATGCTCTCCCTCCGCAAGCTCCTCGCCCTCGCCGTGTGCGCCACCGTCCTCACCACGGCATCCACGGAGGCGTCCGACGCTGGCCCAGCTCGCCGTCTTCGAGGCGAGGTCGCTGAGGCGTCCACCACCTTCACCTTCTCTGAGCTACGCGCTGGCTCGGGCTCCGGTGCGGCCGACAAGAAGCACAAGGGTGGTCGTCCTCCACACGGCAGTCTTGATGGCAGCCGCCCACACGGCCCACCTCCTCACGGCAGCTTCGACGGCAGCTTTGGTGGCCACCCACGCATGGGCAGCTTCGATGGAAGCCGTCCTCACGGACCACCACCTCACGGCAGCTTCGATGGTAGCTTTGGAGGCTACCCACCCCACGGCGGCCGTCCATCGGGAAGCAAGCACACCGGCAGTGTCGGTGATGTCCGCGAGCTGGACCCGGAGGCGCGTCGTGG
>JAADXI010000373.1:0-24027 GCA_023337615.1 Pythium brachiatum | reverse complement strand
TTCCTCTCGGAGCACGTTGCGGAATTCCAAGAAGCTCTGGAGCTGGAAGCAAAGCTGCACCAGCCGTCGCTGTACAGCAACGGCCAGCAGTCGTCATCTTCGTCCAACTCACCCGAGCGGGGAGCTCCCTTGTCCGCGCCCGCAGCCATCAATGGAAAGAACGGCGCGAACCAAGCTCGTGATTCGTCGGTCAGTGCTCCTCGTACTGAAGTTCCTCGTCGAGCAAGTGGACCATCAAACGCAGACACTGGTAAGATCCGCAACTCTACGATGACAACAACTTCGGTGGACCTGTTGATCGATGTGCCATCGAACGGCCATCACCAAGCAAGTGTCGACTACTCCAAGATCGGCTCTGAGTCGTCGAACACATTGGACGACACACTCGCAGATCAACTGCGCACGACAGTGGACATCGCCGACATCCGCGCAGGCTTCTTCACGACGTACACGGCCTGCGTGTCGGCTTTTGATCTGTGCTACGCGCTGAAGAAGCACTTCAGCAAGACCAACGAAGAAGCACAGGAGATCCTGGCCGAGCTCGTCAAGGCCAAGATCATCAATCTCGTCGCCGCAGAGAACTTCAATGATCCGGATCTGTCGAGAGGCGACACATACATGCGGTTCCAAGTCGACGAGCTCTTCGTGCCGCTGAACATAAAGCACAACTGTCTCGAGAAACCTCAACAGGGCGCGATGGATGTGTGCCTGATGATCCGCCAAATGGCAGCTGATCTGCACAAAGTCGAGAACTTTCCTCGAGGCATCTCCACCGGCTTCCGAACGCCCAACAGCCTGCCAAGTGGGAACAGTGAGCCGGCGGATTTCAACGATCCGCTGTGCCGACTTTACCGGCAGTTCTTGAAGCTGTCTGCGCGACTCCAGCGCGTCGACATCACTACATTGCCCAAGCACGAGCGCCAGCCCTTCTTCATCAACCTATACAACGCAATGGTGATCCACGGCCTGATCGAGTTTGGCGTCCCACAAAATGTGGGCCAATATCGCGCGTTCGAGAAGGACGTGACCTACATGATCGGTACGTTGTGACCCCCATACCTTGTCTCTGCTGAATGGTTTCTTTGACTGACGACAAATGTTATCTACGTACTACAGGCGGACTCGTATTTACCTTGGGCGACATCAAGCACGGCATTCTGCGGTGTAACCGCAAGCCACCGGCCAACTACTGGGAGCGACAGCTTCAGGCCAACGACCCGAAGCTGCATTACCGTCTCCACATTCGAGACCCGCGATCGCTGCTCGTTCTTATGGACTGTGCGGCGCCGCTCGTAACGCCAGACGAGATTCCAATCTTGAAGCCAGGACGAACGGACACGGATCTGGAGGAACAAGTCGAGAAGTTCTGCTCACGCCACATCAAGATCCACAGCAAGTCGATGCGAATCGAGCTGCCTCGTGTGTTCCGCAACTTCCGGGATGACTTCGGAGCGACCGAGGCGGAGATGATCTCGTGGCTGTCGCAGTACATGGAGGACGCCCCCAGCAACCTCATCCAGTTCCGAGTATGCTACGAGGACGGCATCTCATCGTGAAGACCCACCCACCCCCACAGTGAAGTAATACAACAGTCGTAGCACCACGTACACTCATCCTTGTCACCTGTCATGTCGTGCAGTGGATAACGTCTCGAAGTACGTGGCAAAAATGTCATTGACAACACATTCGTTCCGTAAAAATGTCTGAGCCTACTTTAGTATGACGTTCCACCAAAAAGACGTCTGGGAAATACGTAATGAATATGAGGCGAGCAGTTGTCTGGCAGTCCCGACCAAGCCGTAGACTACAGCAGCGTGACTGGGGCATACAGGTCTTGTCGGGGACGGGTGACGGGTGACGGGTGACGGGTGACGGACGCAAGAGCCCAAGTCTCAAGCAGCTACGCGACACCAACGAACGCCACATGTGGCCGGGGCCTTCACACTGCGCCGCTTACAGGATCGAGCACAAACCCTTCTTCTTCTTTTCCTTGGAGCGGCGCGGCTCCTGGGACGCAGCCGATGGAGCTGGTCGTGTAGGACGCTCGGCCTTTCGGATCGCGCGCACGACGTCGTAGAAGCAGTCCTCGTTATTTATCTACGCAATGAAAACACGATTTTTTGATTAGCCAAAAGCTCTCCAGTGAGTCGAGATAATGGATAAAGACGTACTCTCTCCTTCGCCGACGTCTCCATGAACTTGCAGCCCCAGCGCTGGGCAAGCGCTTGGCCTTCAGCCGCAGACACCTGTCGGTAGCCGTCCAGATCGCACTTGTTGCCCACCAGCACACTGCACAACACCCACAGGTCCGTTAATCCCAACTCGTACAACCCAGTCAATCGATGAAGTCAAGAACACGTACATTGGCACGCTGTCGACGTCCTTGGCACGCAGGATCTTGTCCTTGAACGTGGCGATGTCGTCGAACGAGCTGCGGCTCGTGATGCTATACACGAGCAGGAAGCCGTTGCCTTCGCGCATCCACTATCATCCACACTGTAGCGTCAGCGACTAGCCTCCAGCGACCACCGAAACTAAGCTAAACGCACCTGGTCCTGCATGGTCGTGTACTCCTCCTGGCCAGCCGTGTCCAGGATGTCGAGCACGACCTGGTCGCTGTCGATGGTGGTGAGCTTGCGGTAGCTGTCCTCTGTGTATCCATATCCATATCCAAATAGCCGACCGTCAGATCGACTGTGGAGATCTAACCACGAGCAGCTACGAAGTCTAACGCACCGATAGTCGGGTCATAGTCCTCGAGGAAGTTGTCGGTCACGAGTCGGATCGTCAGCGCCGACTTACCCACACCACCGCTGCCCAGTACGACCTGCGGAACAATTTTTTTAGACGTCGGATAGACTAGCAAGGGACTGGCTTGTTTGATGCGGCAGAACAGAACGGGAAATTGGTTCTGCACATCAAACACCTCCAATAAGGGCTAGCTGGTTGGAACACGTACGAGCTTGTACTCCTTGTTGCTCATGGTCGCTTGTTGTCGCGTGAGTGTTCTACGGTGCGATGTGCTTTCGTCGGTCGATAGATAGGTACGTCTCCGCGCCTGAGCTTCTCAAGCCAAGTTTCTTCAGCGGTTTTCGCGGTGCGTTCTCGCTTCCTCGACGTCGTGTGCTGTGCCTCCACGCACTCGTGTGTATCGCTCCCTTCCTGCTGCCGGCCTGCCGTGATGTTGTTCGCCCGCCGCTGTTGGTCCCTCCCTTTTCAAACACAGCGCCTGGCAGGCACCGCTGGCCCCTTTTCCCCATCGCACGCATGCACTCTTTCTTGGATTACAACCAATCACATTGCCGTATTGGAAGACCTACCCCCTGATAAACTCACAAAACCCCATTCTCGCCAATCAAACACCTGAGAATGTGAGTACCAACCCACTGCCGTTTATTAGCGTTGCTGCTAGGCTCGTTTTCAGCCATCACGGCAGCTGAGCACTGGACACGAGCCAAGCGGAGGCCGACATACTGCATAGTAAGATGTAGATACCGTTGTATTGAGGAGCTGTAGAAAGCTCCTTCCATTCCTTCTAACGGCTTTAGCGTCAGCTTTACCGAAATCCCTGTTCCGTTCTGAAGGGAGGAGCCGAACTTCAGATTTGATCTGCCGTATCAACCCCGACCAGATGGAGCCATGGAGATGGAGAGAAAATGATGCCCGTTTTTCATCAAAAATACTTTTTAGGGCAGCGGCTCATCCACCTTCAACCACCCTATTTCAGCCAATCCAGCACTCCAAAGGGGTAGGGCTTCAATTTGGGCTCGCGGGTTTCGTCGTGTTCTGACTTCTTGACCCGTGCTCATCAGAGGTCAGCGGTCCAAATGGAGGGGTCCACACTAACGCTACTTCAGAGGTTGAACCGCCATCTCAGAAGCTCAGGCAACTCAAAGCAGTCAGCAGCTCCCACGTCTTCACCGTGATGCATGTTTCTCTTGGCGCCGGCCCGAAGAAGACGAACACCAGTGCTGACGTCAACTGTCTCTGCCAGTGAGGGAGAGCAGATCACAAGTGCAGTCGCACAGTAGCCGCGTGGTGTTTCGGTGAACACCGGAGCTGCCGCATCAACGTTCGTCGGTCTTCGCGTCCGTCGACGAAACTTCAAGTACTCTATCGCCACTTACTAGTACCACGCCATGGTGACGATGCTCGAAGTCCGCAAGACGCTCGTGTGGTCCGTCTTGCTGGGTGGAACGCTGACGCTGATCGCAGTCGCCGCGCTGACCTCGCACAAGCTCGCGGCGTCCTTCGTACTAGCGCGTAAGTGGTGCAATGAGCTGTGTGTGGTACGTGGATCTTGACTGATCAACGATTGGCTTCGATTGTAGTGCTGCCCTTCATTGTCTTCGCCGGCCTGACGATATTGGAAGCGAATGAACTCCAAGCCAAGCGGCGCATGCAACAGCGAGCCGTGTTGCGTGTGAGTCGGTCTGTGTATGAGCGTTTAGATCCTGAGGTGCTACAGCTCTTCCTCTCAGATCGAGACTTCACGAGTACCGACTACGAGCGACTGATGCAACTCGAAGAATTCAATGAGAAGAAGAAGTCTGAAGGAGCGTCTGAAGCGGACATTCGGCGACTTCCTCTGGTCGCAGTCACGTACGTATCTCGATTTTTCCATATTTGTCGTTGAAGACAGTGGACTCATTGAAGGTTGCTGTGCTTGCAGTCAACAAATGATCGGCACGGCCAAGAGCCCGCGCTGTTCAATCTGCCTCGTGAACTTCGATGTGTCCGACCAAGTGAGAATGCTGCCGTGCTTCCACCACTTCCATCCTGGCTGCATTGATACGTGGCTCACGGAGAAGGCGCAGTGTCCTGTGTGTAAATGCCCCATCCACGGATGAAGAACTCCAGTAGGTATTGTAATTGTATAAACACCATATAGCTAGCAACGTAGGAAAGTCCGCAGAGAAGCTCGGGGGTGAATCAGGAGCAACCAGCAATACATCTCCCTGTCTGAGTGAGCTCGTCATGATCGCTCCATTTTCCTTCGCTACCAACGCCCAATTTATATTGGCAGATCCAGAACAATATGTTGGAGTTTCTCAAATATACCGGTATGGATACGGTATACCGGTCCTCCCCCCTTCTTTTTTCTCTGCATTTTTGTTCGTTGGAAACGTCGAAGAGCTTCGGGTTCACAGTACAGTACGACGATGGGATATCCGAGCGTGAATGGCGACATGGCGTTCAACGCCGAGAAGCTGGAGAAGCTGCTGCGCCACGCCAAGGTCACGCAGCAGAGCATCCAGACCGTATCCACGTGGATTCTGGACCGCCGCGCGTGGCTGAATGAGATCGTGGACGTGTGGGTGCGGCTGCTGCGCGAGAGCGACGCCAGCCACCAGATCGTGAACCTGTACATCGCCAACGACACGATGCAAGTGGGCGTGCGCAAGTACGGCAAGCACATCGCCGAGATGTTTGAAGCCAAGCTGCTGGAGGTCGTGCAGTTCGTGATGGGTGACTGCGATGAGAAGGTCAAGCGCTGCATGATCAAGATCATTGGCATTTGGAAAGAGCGTCACACGGTCACGCCGCCGTTGCTCGATATGCTGCAGAACGTGTGCGCTGGCAAGCCTCCAGTGTACGTATGACTGGTGGTGGTGTAGTGAACTGGTATGAATGAGAGCTCACGAATGGAATAATTGGCTTGTAGACCGGAGGCGCCAGAGAAGGAGACGATGAGCGTGGAGGACCAAGTGCAGACTGCGCATGCCGCGTTTATCCGAGAGGTCGAGAGTGAAGCAACTGCTGAGGCGATTGTCTCCGAATTGACGGAGGTTGCTGAGTGGAACGCGACGGCGGTGATGAACCAGCGCCTGCAGGACGTTGTGAGTGCGACGATCAGTGCGGACTTGCTGAGTGATCGCATGTTCCAGCTCGAGTCCAGTCTCAGCACGTTCCAGCACGCGATCGAAGCTTACAACGACACCGAAACGAGGGCTGAATCCAAGGACGATGAGGATGCGGAGGGGAAGAGCGCGGGCGGCATTGTGTGGGAGATGCTGGATCAGCAAGTGTTTGACGTCGACGTGGACCGAAGCCGAGAGCACGTGCAGATGTATCGCGACAACCTCGAGGCGCAGAGCGCGAAACGAGAGGATCTCATCCAGCACCTGAAGAGCTTGACGCTGCTCGATCCGTTTGAGGACGCCATTTACCACACGTCGCCGTTGCTACGCAACCAACAAGCCGAGGCATTGGAACGGATGCACGTTATCTGCCTCAAGGCAGAGATCCTGGACAAAGAACGAGAAGCTGAACGAAAGACAGCGCGTAGTAACCGTCCACCGTTGATCCCCACTAGTGCGAGTCCACGGCGTGGCAGTAGTGGAGGACAGGATAGAAACTACCAATACCGTAGTAGCGATCCCACGGAGTCTAGCCATTCACAGGTATCGCCGCACCGTCCTGCTGGTCTTCGTCGCTTCAGTAGCATGAGCGATGACCAGGAGCGTCGGTCTGACAACCGGTACGGTGGTAATGGTGACTTCAAGCGACCCAAGCTCCAACACTCGCAGAGTCTGGACGATTCCCAGCGGGACCGCTCGTCGCGATGGGATCAATCACCTCGTGGTAGTGACCGCCCGGTGCATGTCCATGACGCTGGCCACGGACGCAACTACAGTGGCGACTACGGACCCAAAGACCGCCACGAAGACCGAGGACGAAGCCCAAGACACTACGGTGGCCACCACTCGAGCCACCAAGACCAAGGCCAACGGTGGGAGTCTAACAACTCCTACTCACACGACGACGGACGACGAGACCACCAGCGACGATGGTAGTATAGGCTCAATCAACAAAGTACCGGTATTAGCAGTAAGAGGGCCAACCAGCCTAGTCGACACACCGCCACTTGCATTTGCGTCCCGTCCATTGGATTTAGCACTCAACAGCTCACTGCCAATACATACCTTCCCCCTTGCTCGGCTCACAGTTCCACGATATCGCCTTCGACCCTGATCATATCCTGGGGGTCGGCAGCCTGGAGCGCCATCGGCGCGTCAGCTTGTCCCCCAGACCCTGGCGACGCAGCAGCCACAGCAAATGCAATATGGCCTTGTGGAGCTCTGTGCTTAACGGGGGGATCCATGGCGTGTTCGTACGTTTGACGCAGTGGCTCCTGCTGCTGCCGTGTCTCCACCGGTGGAGGGCGAGGTACAGGGGTGGAATCGACAAAACTCAGCCCGGCCGGGGTCTCCAGCATGAATGCAGCCGTGTCTTCCTTGTCTTCCTCTTCATCTTGGACCGAGCCTTCATCCCCGCCGCTCGCGGAGAAACTTAACTCAGAGGAGCTGGCCGATCGGGAGCCCGCGTCGAAGCTGGAGCTCGCATTTCGTTGCTGGGCGATGTCTCCGATGGCCAGAAGCCGCCCGACAGGAGCTTCCTGCTCTTTATCAGTGATCGAAGCGCGCGTGTCTCGACTGAAGAACCCTCGGAACGAACTACTGATGGAGGAGGCGAGCCGGGACATGTGGAAGTTGGTCACATCACCAACAGTCGGGGAAGCGAAGTAGGTATGGCACGTGCCACACCGCAATCCCGCCGTCGCCGGTGGCACGAAGCACACGATCATACAGCCTGGACACTTGACGTTGATGTTCACGCCCATGTCGCGGGCCAAAAAGTTGGTGCTATCACGCAGATCGGTGCTGAACTTCTCGAGCGTCGACCGCAACTGGTTGTCGCACTGCACGCACGTCACGTTGTCGCCGTCGTTCAAGAAAGAACAGCGCGAGCAGAAGATCTGCGACGGCGCTGCACTTGTGACCGTCAAATAGAACGGCGTCTGGCACTTCCGGCAGGTCTTGTCGCCTCTCTGGTTGACGTTCGAGCTGCACACCACAGAGGTCAGAGAACAGAGTCTCACATACAGTACCACGCAGATACGGAGCCACGCACCAGCTCCCGCACTTCCACATGCCGTTCGGGAACGCTTCATGCGCTGGGGGTTTCAACTCCGCTCTGTCCATGCAAACACCTCATTAATGCCTCTATCGACGCGAGGGATAGACGGCAATATTATAGCTCACGTACTCGCACATGCCGCACACTTTCGCATCCGCGGCGTTCAGAAATGTACTGCAACACACACCGCCACTTAATCAGCGTCTACAGCCTCAACCACAACATACAGCCCATTCCATCACGACGCACCATCTCTCACAAGCGATGCTTTGGCTCTTGGTGCCTGGGATGATCTTGGGTGCGTCTGGAACCGTACTATCACAGCAAGGGCGTCAGCTTTGTGCTCTTCAACATGCCGTTTTGAAGCCAAATCGAGCGCAAATCACGCACCTGGATGTCGCACTCATGGCTCTGAGATGTCTTCTTGTAGCTGGTGCTCGTGGATCCCCCTGGGGTGCTCGCTTCTCGCCAATAATCCCCTCGCCAGGCAGCTACTGGGTGGATGCCTTCGTGTTCGTGTGTGTCTGCGTGTGTTCTCTCTCGAAGTCAATTCTTGTCCTGAGCCCCACCTGTCTCTTTTTATATCTTGCCTGCTGTATCAGACCCACCTGGCACAAACACCAGCTGCGAGTTTCTGCGACACTGCGCATATCGAATCATAGAGGTTTGGATCAGACTCAGTCCAGAAACCTCGCCAGAATGACATCTCGGTCGAGGGGGCATAGTGACATGAAGTTGCACTTGTTTCCCGGACAGAAGATGGAGAATGAGGGAGGTGATGTGATACCGCTGTAAGCGTAAAGCCTGCGTTCTACGTCCACGCTATGCTCATGAAGAACATGAACAACGTCGATGGAACGGATATTCTTGGAGCTCAGTGGTGACTGGTCGGCGTATTTGAGTGAACAGTCGCGCGAATGGGCGGGGCTTCCACGCATCACGCAACACGAAGGGAAGAAGCGCACGGCAAGCGACTCGGCCATGCCTCCGCGCAAGCTGACGACGCAGGGCACGGGCCAGAAGCTGCTCGCGCCGACAAATGCGTCGGCGTCGTCGTTCGCACGTAAGCCGCTTCCGCCGCCGACTCTACCGGAGAGCGCGTCCGTGGAGCCACTATGGAAGCCGTCGTCTATACCGAAGGAGATCTTCCCGGAATGGCCAGACGCAGCGACACTAGCGAGTGAAAACTGGGGAAATGACGAGGAGCCGTATGAAGATCCAGCGTCGATATCTGCCGAGCTGTTCTTGTCTTCACAGGACGTGACGTGGAAGCGTCCGAGCCAGTTTCTCCCCGTGATTCCCGAGCCAACGACACAAGGATCGCATGCTTCGTTGGCGCCTGTAGTTCCCGATCCAAAGCACGCAGCAGCAAAGAAACCAGCGCCCACAGCAGCCAAGAAAACGGAGCCAGAGCCGCCGAAGAAACCCAAGGCGCCAAGATTCGCCCATATCGTGTACGTTCCGACGAATGAAACGCATCACCCACCGGCACAGACCCACCAACCAGTCCACACGCCTCCAGCAACTGACCCAAAGAAGCATCTTGCTGGAGCTGCTGCTGCATCCCACCCATCGACGCCTGCGCCAGTGACTGTATCGCCACCGCAGCCTCCGCCTCGACGGATCGTGCGCGATTTCCGTCGCTTGTGGAGTCCAGATCAGCAAGAAGAGTGGACACTGTGGCGACAGGAGGAAGCCCGCATTGAGAAACAGACAGAGCGCCGAGAGACGGAATACATGGCGTTTGAAGACGCGTCGGCGTTCATCATCAACGATCGCCCGCGACAACCACTCCAGGAAGAGCCTGTGGACGCTGAAGATCTGGAAGATGATGGAGAGGACGACGACGATGAAGGCGATCAGGGGCTTCCAATGATGGACAGCTCTCCTTATGGAGGGATTCTTCCTCCATTACGGATGGACATCGCAGCGAACGCGATCGTCAAGCCCGATGTCGCTGAAGGAAAAGTGGTCCACGCCGATTTTGCATCGTACCTTCGCATTGTCGATCAGCTTCACCAGCGATGGGTTGGTGATACAACAACTGGTGCTACCCCGTATCTATGGGAGGCAATTTATCCGCAGGATGCACAAGGTGTTCCGATTTACAACTCGGCTGGCAAGTACTCCGTGAGGCTGTTCATTGGAGGCAAGTGGCGACGCGTGGATGTGGACGACAAGATGCCTGTGGACAACGAGAACCAAATCCTGGTCCTCTCAAGCTCCATGAAGAACGAAATCTGGCCAGCTATTCTCGCCAAGGCTCTGCTCAAGGTCATCACGTGGTTGGGAATGGCTCCCGGATCCATGAATGACAACACAAGCAATGTTGTTCGCTTCACGAGCGTGGTGGTTACTGCGCTTACAAGTTGGAAAGTCACACGCTATGAATCTGCTGCACTCGCGAGTGGACACTACCAATCGCTACAGGAGGTACATACAAAGTGAAGGGGTCCGGTCGGTTTATGGCTGACGAACAAATGCTTCTGTGATAGTACGTCCCTGAATCACACGCATCCGAAGCGCAAAATGAACTTGTTCTTGACGGTGGCGAGGACGAGTCTCTTGATTTTGCTGAGCATCTTGATACCGACGCCGCTCAAGAAAAAGTGGTTGAGAAGCCGAAGGTAGGGTTTGCGAACTCCACATCACGGCTTCGTCTAAGACTCTTATCAATCCATGTTGTAGCCGCGTGCAATCATCTGCAGCACCGCTGAGGAAGGCTTAGGCGGCATTTCCTTCCGAGAGGCTTCGCTCCTCATCGACATCGTGGCAGATTCTGGCAATCTCACGCTCAAGGCCATCAGCTTGAATGGCTCCACCAGCTTCGCAGAGGAGATGCTGTCTGCTGACTCGTCCACCTTTCTGATCGTCCATCCTCCACTTCGCTTCAGCGATCTCATCTCAGAGACATGGCCAGCCGATTCCAACGGAGTTGCAGTCCCATATCCAAACCCAGTGGCTCAATTCTGCGTCGTCAACAGCATGAAGAAACATATCGCAACTGAAGGTGAAGAATTATCTGCGGCAACATCTCCAAGAGGCGATTTTGTCGATGTGGTCTTCACATTGACGCGCACACCGCCCGAGACTGCAACGGAGCACGGAAACGACCAGACAAATGAACTCGCGAAGCATCTCAATGTGGATCCTCATGGAAGCGTGATTCTCGTCGAAGATATGGAACTCGAGGCGTATCGCCATCGATTGTCTGCTCCACATTCAGCAGGTTCTCAGCAGCGACCACCAATGGTTTGCAAAGTCACCACGGTTTCATCAGCACAAGTTCGACTGCCCCGCGGAGAGTTTGAATTGATCGCGTTTCGAGTCTACCCACAGCCGTCGTGTCGGTACGGCTACAGCATTCAAGTGGAGGCGGATACCAAAGTGGACTGGCAAGTCGCGAATCTGCATTGGAGGAATGTGTGGGATCTTCAAGTCATCGAGGGCGATGGCACGTATCCAGTCATGGTCCCCAACTCGTGGAACATCGTGTTCAAGCAAAATATCGAGCTTGCTCCTCCCGCTGAAGAAGGATCCCCAGCACCAGAGTTGCACGTTGATCTCCACCTTTCAGATCCCGATCTTACGCCATCAGTGCACGCGTACCTTGTGGATGCACACGCCGATCAAGTCATCGCGTTGTCTGGTCTCCATGCTCACGCAGTTTTGCCGCAAGACAGTCTGGTCTACACGCTGATCGTCGAGTGCTGCCCCAAAGTGTCCATCTCTGAAGGCAAGTGGCATTTGACGCTCGGCAGCAACCATTTGTTCAAGCACGCCACGATCCAGCAGCCACGATTGACGACCTTTGATGGAGTCTACGAGCCGAACAAACCGCTGGTGTGTTTCCGTGATGTTGTGACCCATCCAAAGAAGACCTCGCTTACGAGCTTGCAGTTCGAACTGGTGAAGACTGAAGCCACACAAGATGACGGACACGCTGCGAAGCTGGAGATCATCGATCTTGCCACTGGCAAGGTGCTCACTGAAGTAGCTGGACGTGGTATGGTTCGTCTGCTGCAGCTTCCACCGTACACGAAGCCTGACGACGATCCAAACGAGGACAAGAGTGGTTATATCATCCAGGGAAGTATCGACAAGAGCAAGTGTCATGTGCCGGAGTGGGCTCGATCCGTTCGCCCTTTCAGCTACAAGAACTCGGTCACTGCTGAAGCTCCAAAAGAGGCAGTGGTCGAAGAAGACGAACAAACTCAAGAGAACGCTCGTCCTCCAACCGCCCGAAACCTACGACTCCACAACCTGAAATGGCGTTTGACGTGTTGGAGTGTCGACGAAGTGAAGCTGGAGTTTGATCGCGCACAAGAGCTTCGCTTCGATGCGATTCGAGCGAAGTGGGCTGAAGCAGCGAAGGAGAGGGACGCACACGGAACATCGTCTCGGTTGTTTTTCTTGGGGAAGGTTGAAGCCGCTCAAACTGCCATGACTGACGACGGGCTCTCTGATGAGCTAACAGCCAAGTACAAGACCCGCGTGGACTGGCTCCATCAGGCCCCAGAGCAAGTTAAGGGAGTCGCTTCCAATGAGCACATCCTTGTGCAGCCAGAGCACGAGCCGAAATACGAGTCGCTGCGAACTGCAGAGGATTTCGTGCATGACGAACAAGAACTTCAAGCAGCTTTGGAGGAGACCCAAGCCACGATCCAGGCCATTCGAGAGGATCGAGCTGCGACGAAAGAGGGTCGTGCTGCCTTGCTCAAGGATTTCGTGCAGTCCTTCAGAGATCAGCGCAAGGAAGCCGAGGCCGTGCGCCATGCTCTTTACGTCCAGCGAGACCAAGTCCGAGCCCAGTTGCAAACCAACGCTACCACTGGCCCCGCCGCATGAACAGGTATGACATGACGCGAAACGAAAGACCAAATTCAGTTCATATTTGACAGACCTATCGTACGCGCGCTCACTACGTGTAGACCCATTTCTACTTGAGGTGTCCGCCTAGCGAGGGCCGTCGAGGTCGCGTCTTGAGTTTCTTCAATTCCCACGCCACTTTCTTTGCTTGTACTTGCTTCCCATTTTTGTTTTATCACGTTTGTTTCATCATTCATCCTCTTGTTCTTCGTGTGTCTGTCTCCGCACAGCAGCCCGCGTCCAGTTTGAAAGTTCCCGCATTTCTCGGCCGCCGTGACGAAGTTCATAGTTCTTCCTCATTTTTCTCCGGTATGTTGTTTCTTCAGTGATTTTGACTCCTAGCCACTTTCTGAAGAGCGCCCCGGACAAAGGCGACGGATGGCGTGAAGAATTCACCGACATAAATGTGTGAGACAGAGTCTGCAGCCGCCACACCACCACCCGATCGCTGTGCGTCCTGCGCTCTCCAATTTCTCCACCCCATTTGAAAACAAGCCGAGCACGCACTCGTCGCTCGTCGCTCTCCTCCCACCCACTAAGCAGAAGAAGTGAGAACGCGCAGTGTCGGCAGTTCCATTCGATCGCCTACATTTCAAGGCCCGACACGACTTCGCCGCCCGAAGCCGCCGTCGCAGAAGATAGCAGCGTCACCGCGTTGAGGCTCGTGAGCAAGGACGGCGTCGTTGGCGACGTGGCTGGCGTGAGCTGCGACATCTTGTTGCGCGCGGCACCGGCCTTGCCAGCCGCAGCCCTCTTCTTCGCGGCTTTGGACTCCTCTCGTGCCGCCTTCGAAGTCGCGGACGCCACCATCGTCGCGTGCTGCACCTGGGACGCGATCACCGCTTGGTTGCGCTCAAAGTAGTGTTTTGTGCACATGCCGTCGATGCGGCCGGTCTTGGAGCATTCCGGTATCATACATTTCTTGTCGGCACCGTGAGTCACGCAGAAACCAGCGCGGCGGTCCGTCTTGTTGCAGCCTTCGATCATGCAGCGCCGTCCGCCACCGTGCGCGCGGCACAGGCCGCGTCCCTGGCTACTCTTGGAGCAGTTTGGCACCGTACAGCGGCTGCCTCCACCGTGAAGCTTGCACAAGCCACGCGACTGCGCCGAGTTCTCACACCCATCATACTGGCAGCGCTTACCACCTCCGTGGCTGATGCAGAAGCCACCACCCTGGTCACTCAAGCCGCAACCCGGGAACCCACAACGACGTCCGCCACCGTGGCCCTTGCATAGCCCACGCGACCGCACGGTGCGGCCACAGCCTGGGATCGAGCATTCTTTGAGTGGCTTCTTGCCCTTGGATCGACTACTACGCTTCCCACCGTCAGCTGAGCCGTTACTGGATGTTGCGGACGTTGGCCGGCTCACAGATTCACTTGAAGGCGTCGTCTGCCCACCAGGCGTGGACACTGTTGTAGCTCCTCCGGCGTTGATCTTGCCAATCGGCATCGCATCCCGTGTCGTATCGATCGGTGGGGGACGCTGCTGCTGCACACGAGATCGCTGGCGGCCAGTGGAAGAGGATCCCGAAGATGAACCGGCCGACTGCGGAAGCTCATGCGAGCTCCGCACACTCGACAGATCGAGTGGCGCCGTTCCCTGGTAGCTTTGCTGAAGGTTCACCGCGTTTTGCATTTGCTGCTGCTGCTGCGGGGCAGCTTGCGGGTACGAGACCCCCGTCGGCGTGAGGGCCTTGAGCAGGTTAGCGGAGCCGACACACAGCGGACACGTCGCCAACCGCTCGCCCCACGCCTGCAGACAGATCTGGTGGAAGACGTGGCCACAGCCTTCCGCCGCGCGGTCGCAGTTGCCAGAGTAGCAGAGGCTACACGGCAGATCCTGTCGCTGCTGCTGCTGCTGCTGTTGTTGCTTTTGGTGTTGCTGCTGTTGCTGCTGCTGTTGCTGGTTGCCCATCGTCGCCATATTCTGCACAGCAGTGCTGTTCTGCGACGACTGCTGGGTCTGCGTCGCTTGTATCCGGATCGTATTGTTCTCAGCGACCGCCGAGTCCCGCGCTAGCCGCCCGGCCATCGCCTGGGCCGCTGGCCGAAGCCCGTGGGCAGCGGCGACTTG
Source organism: Pythium brachiatum (assembly GCA_023337615.1). Taxonomy (NCBI): domain Eukaryota; phylum Oomycota; class Peronosporomycetes; order Pythiales; family Pythiaceae; genus Pythium; species Pythium brachiatum. The sequence continues at coordinate 9,162 of JAADXI010000373.1, read as the reverse complement.
CATCACCGGCGTCATGAGATCGTTCACACCAGTGGCGTGCTGTTGCTGTGGCGCGAGGCGGTTCGTCTGGGCACCGTAGTAAGCAGCTCCGTGGCTCTGCTGGGCCGCTTGCGCTCCGCCATAGCCGTGGCCGTGCATGACCGAACGGTAGCCCCCGAGGGACTGCTGCTGCTGCTGCTGGGGATTCTGGAATAACCGCACGGACGACATGTGCTGGTCATTGGCTCCAGCGTACACTGACTGTGATCCCATGTAGGACATGCCACTGCCCAGCGGACGGAACTTGCGCTGCCCGTCGCTCTCTGCTTTCAGCGTGTCGTGGGACGACGGCAGCTGCACCTCGGGGAGCTGCGGCATGCCCAGCGAGTGATGCTGTGGGTGGTGCTGCTGCTGCTGCTGGTGGTGTTGGTTCTGCAAGCCGAAGCCCATGCCGTCGTGGCCCATGCCGTGGAGCTGCTGCTGTGGATGGTGCTGCTGGTGCGTGGAGTAGGCGGTCGATGGATTGCCGTAGTACGCAGCGTTGGACGCTGCCTGGGCTGTCTGCGAGGGCTCGTTCGCGGCGCCGCTGCCGCCGTTGTACTGCTGCTGGAAGGCGAAGTCGGTCATGCGGTCTTTGAGCTGCTGGTGCTGCTGGTGCTGCTGCTGGCCGTAGAGCGAGCCGTACATGTCGGCCGAGGCCGCGCTGGCGCCGTAGGACGACGCGTCGTGGCCCGAGTTGAGCACGGCCGCCACGCCAAAGCTAGAGTCCGCCACATATACATACCGTCAGGATCGGTTCATATTTGATGGAAGAAAAAGTTGGAAAAGTTGGCGTTGGTTGCGGAGACGTTGGCGTGCGTGCCTTCCAGCATTTTCCAACAGATCCAACACGAGGGGGCACGTACCGCTTGTTGGCGTTTTGGACGCCGAGTGTTGGCGCCGAGGGTGTTGGTGTTGGCGCGCTCGTGGCTTGCGCGTAGTGATGCAGATGGTGCAGCGCGTGCTGGTGTTGGTACTGTTGCTGTTGCTGTTGGTGTTGGTGCTGGTGTGGATGCTGGCCGAGCGGCTGCTGCGGTTGTGGTTGTTGGTGCGCGGGGTGCGGTTGCCGCGTCCCCGAGAGATCGCTCATGGTCTGGATAGGGATGCGGTTGGGGGCTCGGCACCGACTGCAGACTGGGGCGGATGCTGGTGGCGTGCTTCACTTCACGATGTCCTCCCTCTCGCTCTTCTCCACACGCTCGACGGACACAGGTAGACAGCGAACACGTCGCGGATGGCCAATTCCTCGGCGGGCGCTGATCGAGGCGACGGTACTGTAGCTGCGATGGCTCCCTCCGCCACTCCTCCAGGCTCACTCACTCACAGACACTCACACACACACGGGCGACACGACCGCGCGCGGGCTCCGCTCTCCAACTTGGCTCGCTTTCCCTGCCCGGGAGAGTGTTGGTTATTGGTGGTTTGGGGTCGGCTCGAACTCGACGCGTTCCCCCTCTTTTGGAGTTTTTGTGTGGGGGAACTCTGTGGCTCCAGACACCAAGCCCCTCCGTCCGCCCGGATTTGAAGTTTTGGATTGGGCACCGACGGAGGGGGAGGGGGAGCACGCCGGCTTTGGGTCCACACGCGCGCGAAACCGGGGTGGAGGGAGTTTGAACGGCCGCGACCGACCAATTAGCGCGCGGCGAGCGCTGTTTGGACCCCAAGGTTGACCTGTCTCCACACGCAGGTGGCCCCTTCCCCCATCCTCCCTCCGCTTCCCCTCCCCTTCTGCGGCATTCCCCTCCCCCTCGAGTGGACGGCGGCTGATTGATACGCATGGCTGATTCCAAAACACGCTTGTACAATCGACCAGGCATGTCACCCACAACAATTGTATACCAGGTTTTCGTATGAATCTTCCCAACTTGCCTGTTCGTGGAACATATTTTGAGAAAAGGTACCGTGAACTGGTCGACGGAAGAAATGCCCTGGTTGGTGGTCACTGTTGTTGAGTGTGACGTCAGCTGCGGTCACAAAGCAGCTTGAAGACACAAGCCACGCGGCACTTGCGATCTCCCCCATTTGAGTGCCCTCCCAATTCTATGCTTCAACTCTCCACAACTCGAACAGTCCAGCTTGGGCTTGGGTTTCTTCTGCCGGCAGCGACCTTCGGCAGTGTGGCTCCGTCCAGTTCCTCCATGGTTTTGATGCTCGACGTAACGCTCGGATCGTGCCGAGAATAAGACTAAGAACGCCTGAGAAGGGAGTGGCGGTTCTTCAAGTGCGCGCTGTACTGGACGTTACTGTGCCTACTTGCGTGGCTGCACTGGGCTTTTGCTGGCTTGGTTTACATGGGGGGCATCACAATGCCCGCATTGGGGTGTGCGTTACTGAAGCAATTTATCTTCGAGTTCGCGAAGGAACACCACGTCCAGGCTGTACGTGTGCGAAGTCTGTGCTTGATGTTGTAGAAAAGCGAGCAAGACGACGACAGGGCGATGGTGCTGAATGAGATACCGTCTTCATGTGCACGCATGTACCGTAGGCTTGTCTGCTGGGTGAGAAGCTCGGCATCCACACTATGCACATATGGTTGCCGAATATCATATCCCACCGCTCTGTAGCACGACACTGATACTGTAGTGAGTAGTATGAAGCCATGAAGCGCAAGTGGCTACAGATATCCATCCAATATCTCGCATCTTCGACGCGCGACGCACAATGCACGACGAGCGCTCGTCGTGGTATTCGTACTTTAGAAAAGAGATACATCGCTACACACGGACTTAGTTTTATGCTTCGCGGATGGTGACTATTGGGAGTGGCAGTACTACAGTTATCGTACTTAGTCTTCGAGCTACTGTACAGATGTCCTCACACAAGCCACAGCAACTTCCTCGTGAATGTGACAGCAAGTCTCAACTTGGGACTCCCAAGTGGAGACAGACCACCTGATTTGAGCCCCACAAAATCTTCAACCTCTTCCGAGATGCTGGCCATTCCTCTATCCACAAGCTGTCACTGCAGCTTGTGTAGATTCGACCATGCTGTCTCCGCACCTCAATGAGATTGGGAACCTCAGATTCTCTCGAGTGCATTCCCAACCTGCAATGCAAGCCATGGCATCGATACGTATTACCGGAACCTCTCTCTCGATCTCTCTTGTGCTCATGGGGACCAGTCGTTTTAGACCCAGCTCCGCACCGTAAGATTCAGTCCAGGCATCAACGTCAGAACAAAGAATGACGTTCGACATTGGAACCTCAGACCTGCTCCAGCAAGAACAAAGATCCGCACGCCCAAGCAGCACACATGCTCTGTGGGGTTGGTACGGTACCGGTACCAATGGTACCGCCCGGAACCGGAACCAAGTCTATCACAGGTCGGTTGGACTCCATCGTCCCAGAGACGCCGTCGATATCCCGACATCCAATCCAGCGATGGGGTTAGACCTGGTCATGTCACATCTGGCGCTGTCGCCAGAGACCGGAACATTCTATTGGCTCTGCGGGTCCAAAGTGAGTTGCACAAACACCACACTCGCTCCACGTCACAGGTTTTTGTTCCCGTCACTCTCGAACCCCCACCCCTTCCTCAGGATTTTCGCTCCAATCTTTGTCGAAGCTTGAATGGGTTTTAGCCAATCAGAAGGTTATAAAGAGCGCAAAGTCGAAGAATTTTGCGCTCTTTCTAACCTTCTGATTGGCTAAAACCCATTCAAGCTTCTGAGCGACCAGGGGCTTCCGATTTTTGGAACCGACACGCACATTACTGAAGCACCCAGCCAGTCTTTTAAGACTGGCTGGGTGCTTCTTAAAAGTCAAAAGACTGACTGAGCTCGCCCTACCAGGCTGGTACCAGCGCATGGCCAACAACCTGGCATTCCCACATCTCCACCGCAAGCCCCACGCGATCTCCCCACACTATATCCCAAGATGCCGTCGCTATCGTCCGTCGCCCAGAGCGTGAGCGCCAAGAGCAAGAGCTCCGGCACGCTGGCCGTGGTGCCGCTGGTGCTGGCGTCCGCAGCGATCGCCGGCTTCGCGCGCTCGTCGGCGTCGCACCATCGCATGGAAGCCGCACAGGACAAGACCCTCCAAGCGCAGGACGAAGCCAATCTGCACCAGCACATCGCGTACCCGTGGAAGGGCACGCGCTAAGTAAGCGCCGCGCAAGTGGTTGGCATGACGAGGAAGAAGACCGCCGCCGCCGTTGATGAAACCACGGCCGGCGCCGATCCTTCTTGATGCACGCGCGACTCTACCGTATGCGCCAGCCGCGTGCCGTGGATCGCGGCGCGTCGCATTACCACTCCGCCATTTATCGCCACGCCACGCCGCCTCCGATCTATTTTGCCATCTACAATTATAACGCCGCGATCAGGACTCCCACGCGGGAGCCATTTTTATTTATATGCAATACACCCTGGCCAAGCGCCATCCCATCATCTCACTCTTTCTTGGTCCCTTCATCTGAGAATAGCACAACCGCTCCTTCCAACTCCATCTTCATCTCCGTCGCTCAGCGTTCCATTCTCAACGTCAAATCTTCCGCAACACACCGCCGTGGAAACCGCTGCATTGAGTTACCAACGCCAAGTGAAACCGACTCGTCACAGGTCGTTACAAACATATAACCGAAATGTGGTAGAAACCTCCAATCCACACACAAAATTCGAATGCTTGCACGTTCCTTCCATTTTTTTCGCCCCATTTCCCGCATTCTCATTTCCATCCAGCACCTCCACGTTGGACAGATGCTCGCGCCACGCAAGACGCTCCACTCCACGCCGATCGCAGTGTTCCGCCGTGCGCTGGAGATCGTGAAGGCTGATGCGAACGACGTGCTGTACGACGTCGGCTGCGGCGACGGCCGATGCGTGATCGACGCTGCGCAGCGTCTCGGCATCCGTTCCATTGGCATCGAAATCGAAGAAGCACGCGCAAAACAAGCCGCTGCTGCTGCGAAGACCGCGCATGTGGATGCACTGGTGACGATCATCCACGGCAACGCCATGGAGTTCGACTTTGAAGACGCCACGCTCGTGTTTCTGTTTCTCATCGAACGCGGACTGAGGTGAGCAGCTTCTGGTACTCTGGAGGTGCTGACACTGGTGCTCATGTGATGATGGTTCTTGGATCGTAGGCTGATTCTCCCGAAGCTGCAGCAGAGATCCAAGCCGTGCCGCGTCGTCACGTACTTGTACAAGATCCCGGACGTGCCCTACCGCAGTCGCCACTTCGTGCCGCTGGACAACTCCAACCATGACGTCGCGTTCCCGATCTACGTCTACGACTTCCCCTCGCCACCTGAGCCACAGAAACAGTAGCATTGCTTACGTGTAGACAGAGAGTCTACTGCTGGATGCGAGGAAGGAGCTTGGAGTTCGACTTCATCTTCGGCGGCGATGGTGTCGGTGCCTGCATCGTCGAGAACGCCGAGTATGCTGACGCGGCGGCTGTGCTGGCCGATGGCATGACGCTCGGCCGCTTCTTCTTGGTCGTCGGCTTCTTCTTGTTGTTCGAGCTGCTTCCAGAGCTTCCATTGCTGCTGGTGGAGTGCAGAGAAGAGCTCGAGGAGTTCCGCTGTGGTCTCGTCGAGCTGTCAATGATCTCGGCAAGGTACCGATCCGAGTTACTACGAGAGGAGCTCAGCGCGTCGAGCAGCGAGACCGCGCCACTGCGTTTGTCCGAGACGAGTCGGGAGGAGTTGCTGCTGTCACAGGTCGGAGAGCTTTCGCCGTCGGTAGCTTCGGGATTCCTATTCATTCAATCCAAAAAAGTGAGACTTTCAATAAAAATCTTTGTGCGAAGGAAGCGAAGCACGTACTGCGGCAGCTTTTCGAGTGCGAGCAAGGGGATGTCGTCGTTGTTGTCGACGTATTGACCGAGCTTCAGACCACCTTTCGTTTGCGAGGCACCTTTGCTGGCTTTGGCTGGGCTCTTGGACGAATAGTCTCCGGCTAAATCGAGGCCAATCTGGGCTTTGATGAGGTTCATGGGCAGATTCGCGAGCTCCACATTCGTCATGGGCTCGTTCGCGTAGAATTTTCGATACTCAGGAGGTGGTGCCGACGCCTGCACCTGCTTGGGCGTCTCGATTTGGAATGGCTGGACCACAGGCTCCACAAAACTCTTTTGTTGCTGCTGTGGCTGTTGCGGTTCGTTCCACGTCTGTGATCGTTGACTCGATGGTGTCGGCATTGTGTTGCTCCACCCTCCAGTCTCCTCTCCATTTGCTGCCGAACCTGTTGCACCCCGCTGACGAAGCAGACGCTGCAGCTCCATCTTCTGGACCTCTGCCTCTCGTCGACGCTCGCGTTCTAAATTGATTTCTCGCTGGAGAACGTTCACTGCCATCTCCTTCTGCTGGTCTGCACCTTGGAGCCGCGTCGATAGCTCAGCAATTGTCTCTTGGGCGTTCACCTGGCAGGTTTCCAGTCGCTGGGCAAGCGATAACGCCTCAGCATTGGCCTTCATCAACTCTGCTTTCGTTCTTTCGAGGTTGTGCTTCATCGCACGGAGGTCGCTTTGCCACTGCTGCTGCTGGCCCGTCGACTGGGATCGCGTCATGTCGTAGTCTTCCTTGATTGAAAGATACATGGTTTCCATATCGCGCTTCTCCTTCACCGCGCGTGCCAAGTCGTCACGACACCGTTCTTCCAGGTCATGTGCCTCTCGCATCTTCATATCCAGAGCCTGCTTCAGCTCCGTACACTTGGCTTGCAGACTGTCCCGCGCGTTAACCAGTGGATTCAGCTTGCGCTCGTACTCTGCCACTTTCAACCCCTTGGTCTCCAGCTCCTTGCTCAATCGCTCGACCTCTTGCTTCTTGGTCTCAAACGCCGCTGACAATCGGTTCAGCTTGGTGCTCAACTCGTTCTTTTTCTCGCTGAATTGGTCTTTTTCAAGTCGGAAAGCCACTTGGATTTCCTTCACGTCCACATCCTTGCGCCGCAGCTCATCCTCCATGGTCTTCACCTGCATCTTCAGCGACTCGTTCTCTTTCTGGAACTTTGTCTTATCGTATCCCATCGTATCCTGAACGTTCTGCAGCTCCGACATGAGCTCGTTGATCGTCGCATTAGCGGCAGTCTGTACGGACGTCATCTTGGTCTGCAGCTCCTCCACCATCGCGGCCGACTCGCTGGATTCGTTGCGAAGGTCTTCAATTTCTTTGCGCATTCGTTCGTGATCGTCCATATACTGGCGCTCCTGGGTCTTGGCATCTCGTCGTAATACTTCGAACTGCCGTACAACGTCCTGTCCTTCGTCTGTGACGCGGTTCAACTCCAACTGCAGCGCTGACCTCGCTCGACTAAGCCTCTCAACTTCCGCTTGCAGACGAGTGACGTCGCTTTTTAGCGCTGCAATCTCGGCATCCATGTCGCTGTGAGACTGGGACAAATGCCGCTTCTCCTCCTTCAGCGTGAACAACTCCGGCATGGCCTGGTCAAGTTGTGTCTTCAGGTTGCTACAGGCCATCTCCGCTCGCTTCTTCTCTTGACTGAGCAGGAGCAGCTGCTGCTGGAACTTGTCAAACTCCATGCGTACAGTCTGGTCGTCACTCGCTCGCGCTTGCTCCAGAAACTCGTTGCGTGACCGCAGCTGCGTCAGCATTTCCATCATTTCATCGAGACGAATCACCTTTTCTTCGAGAACACGCTGCGTCTCCCGCTCCTTTTCACTCCATTTGGACTGGTCTCCCGCGTACTGACGGCTCAGCGTCTCGTAGTCGACGCGAAGTTTCGTCAACGCATCACCAGCACTCGAGTGTTCACGCTCGAGTCGTTCTTTCGCAGTAGATAGTTCCTGAACGAGACCTTGGAGTTCCTTGGCCTTGTGGTTGAGCTCGGAAGTCGTGTGCTCGTAGTTCGCCTCCAAGTCCTCGAAACTCTCCTTCAAGTCGGCATGCTCGGCTTGCAGTTCCTTCCACGTTGCCTTCATCTGGTCCAGTTCCACCTGCTTCTCATTCTTGGCTTGGTACAATCCTTCCATTGACGCATTCATGTTTTCAGCTTCCTGAAGTAGTTCGCGTTTGTCAGCGTCAAGCTGCTGTACTCGCGCCTTGTGCGACTCGAGACTCTTCTGAAGCTGCAGGATTTGGAGCCCGCTCGAGGAGCGACACTCCTCCAGCTCCTTCATCAGCTGCTGAACCTGTGTCGTGAGCTTGGTCTCGTTTCCTCCAAGCCGCTCAGTCAGCTCTTGGACTTCCTTTGCAAGTGTTGTGGCGTCCACTCGCGTGGAATCCAGATCGGACTGGACGCTCAGCGCCTTTTGTGTCAGCTCTTGCTCTCGCTGGCGGAACCGCTCCCGTTCCGAATCTCGGTCTTGCTGCAGCCTCAGCATCGATACTTTAATCTGCTCCATCAGTCCAGCTTGTTGCTTCCACTCTTCGAGCGCCGAGACTACACTCTCCGGGAATGCTGCATCCTCGTCATCTCCTTGCTTGCCTGGAAGAACTTGCAAGCACCTGACAACACCAGCATCAAGATATTCACAGCGCTGACGGAGCTGGTCGAAGCGCATACGGGAGTCGTGCAGCTCTCCGAGTGTCTGCCGCAGCTGCTCGTTGATCTCCTGGAGTGTGTACGCCTTTTCGCTGCCATTCTTCTGCAGGATTTGGTTCTCTTCATCGATTTGAGATGCTCGCGCTTGCCATTCGTCTAGCTCTTTACGAGTCACAACGTACTGGCCTTCGACACGCACCAGCTTCTCTTGCAACGTCGTGGCTTCGCCCTTCCAATGCTCGATCTCGACCTCGTGCTGCTCCAACTTCGACGTGTACTGCTGGTGGATGTGGTGGATTTCTTGGCTAATGCGCTGCATCTCTTGTCCCATCAGCTCATTGATCTGTTCCTTCTGAGACCGCTCGTCTTGGACGCGATCTCCCAGGGTTCGCACCTCATTCTCAAGCGCTGAGCTGGTGTTCTGCAGCTCCGAACTGTTGTTCTGCATGTCCTGGAATCGCTCACTCCACACACGTTGATTCTGCTCCATCTCTTCCGTCAATTCTTCCACGCGCGACTGGAGCGCACGTTCTTGGCTGGTGGTTTGATCCAGCGCCTGCGTCACGTTCCAAAGATGCTGGGCTAGCTCTTGTTTCTCCTTGTCGATTGTTTCCAGCTGAGAATGAGCCTGCTGAAGCCTGTCACTGGAATCGTGAGCCTGCTCCTCAAACCGCTCGACCACTAGCTGATGGCCG
>JAADXI010000372.1:0-24049 GCA_023337615.1 Pythium brachiatum | reverse complement strand
TGTGCATGAGTGTAGAGTAGCTGATCAAGTACTAGTAAGTGGATATGAATGAAAGATATGAAGTCAAGATGGCCGCTGAGTTCTCGTGGCCGTACTAGTAGGACACTCAGTATCCAAGAAAGATGGCTCCACTCAGATGGCTAGATGTCGTCTCACATGGCTACAGCCTGTCTCAAGTCGATTTCAGCCAATGAGAAGGTGTAGTTGTTTAATTCGATCAATCAGATTGAACGTCGGAAGTGCTGGAAGTGATCAGGTTGAAGTCGAACTGGTTGGTCCAAACGCTGCATGTGGGGATGATAACACGACCCACAACGGAAAGCTCGCGGCCGCTGTCAAGTAGTTACTCATGACGCATGTCCAACTGGAGAAGCCACCAGTTTTCCTCGCCGCGACGGCAGTTGAACGACTGGCAGGTAGTAGCCTGTATACCAGCACCTCCCACAGCGCGGCCGTGACTTCCTGGGCGTCTCGTTCCGGGAACTTGCCCTACTGGACAGTCTTCTTCGTCGTGATCGGATCGTGGCGCACTGTCGCTAGCGCCACTTGCCCGGATTACCACTGATATCACTGGAGTATACACTTGGAATGCCGGTGCGAGCCGCGTGGGTCCAGAGGAGTGCGATTCAGACGCTGACAATGGACACGCAGGTGGATGCGTGTGTGGGTGTGGTGCTGCAGAAGCGGCGGCGGCAGCAGGAGATAGCGCCGAGCCTCCCGTGGGCGACGCCGCGCGAGGCGTCCCGCACACGGGGGGAAAACATGCTTGAGCTTACTTTGAGGAGCCCACACTCTTCGCACCACTTCGTTGGGTTGCACGAAGGTTGCTCGAATGAAAATCTTCCTGCAGACCCAGCTGCAGCAACCTGAACCAGCGAGTCTTCCCCATGCACACACGACGCTTCCGTTTCTCCTTCCTCTTCTTCTCCCAGATGAACAGCAGCAGCTCATTCGCCGCCAACAGCGCTGCTCCATCGACTGCGTGCAGGCGCATACAATGTCAAGGAGACGCGTAGATACCGAAGCCGGTCGCTTGGCCGCTCGCCGCCACGCGCAGTGAGGCCCTGGAACACTGCGCGGACGACCGCATGGCGGCGTGTGCGTGAGGCCGCGTCTCCTTCCCGCTAGGAGCCGCTTCGCATTGGCTTGCGTCGCGCGCACCGATGGCAAGCGCAGGCTTTCGACGCTCGCTCACAGACACGGTGTGATGTTGGACACCAGTGGACCACGCCGCACACGCCTGCCACGCCGCCAAGCCCTCAGCTCAGTGGAAGCCCACTCGTTGGTGATCAAGATGAGTCGCCGTCCAGTGAGTCTTCGCCTCCCCTCATTTGGTGGCCAGCAACATCGTAGCGCGTGATTGATTGCGAGCCTCCCCGCCCACGATGACGCGTCGCGGGCCACCGAGGGCCGAACTGTGAACGGCGCCGTCTACTACGTACTCGGTAGAGCCACAGACAGTCACAAACCATGAGCCACGAGCCGCCACTCACGACTCGCTCATACCCCGCAGCACGAAGAAGCTGAAGGTGTCTGCCCATCCAGATCCACGACCGCCACGGTCTAAAGGTCATGAAGCCGTTCGACGCACGGGCCAGGCCAAGATCGTGAGACTGTCTAAGCTGTCGACGCTAGTGCCGCTTAAGATCTTGACGCTGTGGAGCAAGCATCGATGGAGATGGTGGTGCTGGTATCGTGTGTGATGGCGTTGGTGATGATCATGCATGGGACGTCTGAGGCTGGCGATGAGGGAGATCGGTGTGCTATTGAAAGTGGCGTGGATCAGGATCATGATGATACTGAAGCTGGAGTTGCTGTCACAGCTGGACTTGATGCGAATCTTCTCTTGCGGAAGTCTGAGTTGTTGAAGATATTGTGCTGGGGAAGAAGAAGCTGGTCAAGACCGTGCAGCTGTGGAATAGCGTGTTGCTGCTGGCGAAGCTGGTGTTGATGAGGATCTTCGACCAGAGCTGACTGTAAAGTTGAACTGGCGTGCCTGGAGATCGTGAAGCTACAGCCGCTGGAGCGGACAAAGATCGCTGGACTTTATTGAATCGTGCTACTGGAGGGACTTCAGCTTCAAGACCGTGCTGTAAATGATGCTGCGGATGTGCGAGCTGCTGAAGATCGCGAAGCTGTCGTCACTGGCACTGTTAAAGTCAATGAACCCGATTGATGATGCTCGAGTACTGTACTCATGAAACTGGAGTGGGTGAAGACCGTGCTGCTGTCGGAGCCGAAGACTGTGAAGCATGGAGATCGCGCTGCTTGCAAGCTAGCGTAGCTCACGATGGCCAACTTGTTGTCGTGACTCGTGGGAACTCAAGGACGTGGACATTCCGAAGCCCTGTGGAGGAGATCACGCTGCTGCATGAGTTGATTCTGCTGGAGCTGCTGGAGCCGGTGAAGACTATTGAGCGAGTCACGCCGCTCGCGCAGAGATGAGTCTGATCCATCTACACGGGTACGGTCACATGGCGCGCGCTGCCGCCCGCGTCAAAAGACCACATAACGAAGAAGCGCGCCAAGTACAAGTACGCGCTCATAATCAGCGCTGTGGTCGCCAGCGGCTCCGTGACGTCGCTGGTGTAGACGCTCGCAGCACCAGCACGTCCGCCTCAACGTCCAAAACCTCTGGCTTCGTTGTGTTAAGTGAGGGACCGTCGACCGCCGGCGACAACGCGCATCTGCCGTCGTCCTGTGCGTTTGACTATCTGTACGGACCGTCCGCTCACACGTCGCAGCTCTACGACCACACCGTGCGCGCGACTCGATCATCGCAGCCGTGGACGGCTACCACTTATTCGTGTTCGTGTTCGGCCAGACGGGCACAGGCAAGACCCACACGATGCTGGGCACGCGCAACGAGCCCGGACTGATCGCATTGGCCATCGGAGGCTGATCGCGCACCACGCCGACACGCAGTTTCTGCTGCGCTTCTCAACTACTCTCTACCTGGAGATCGACAACGAGCGCGTGTATCCAGAAGTGGGTCGAGTACTTCAACCGTTTCGCGTACGCATACGTGGGCATCTACGGCTACAGTTGTTTCACGTCGTCGGGCAAGCGCGTGTATCAGCTCTTCGCCTTCAAGGGCTGGTCCGCCATCGCTAACGACTCGCTCATCGTCCACGTGTTGATGTTCGGCAAGATCATCGTGGCGTTTATGCGCAGCCGGTGTGGGCACTGTGATGTATGGCAAACCGCAGTGGACCATCAATGCGACCAACGCCAAGACGTCGCTCGGCCTCAGCTAATCATTACGGGGCGGTTTCTCAGGAGCTTGGATTGGACGCTACGCCGGACTGGTTGGTTGGTGAATGTGCGTCTATTGAATGTGGTGTACGATGCCACACACGGTTCTCATTGCCATCGGATTTTCCCGCACGCAAGACCCAAGAGAACGCTGGGAGGCGTCGCCTTCATTCCCACCAACAGAAGGAGATGGCTACATGCGAGCGTCAGATGGCTACATGCTGTCTCATTTTCTAGCCAATGAAAACACATTTGGCTTGGTAATCCACCAATCCCATAGCAGTGCAGTGTATCGGCAGTGTAACGGTTCAAGCTCATCACTTCACCACTGGTGATTCACCAGCAAGTTTTCCATAAATGGGTCTGGTCGTGCATGAGGTTGTGGCTTTGTTGCCCATCAACATGCAGCGAGCTACAGTAGATCTGGCTTTGGGTAAAGTGTGTATCGTCGCGCTCGCAAAAGAGACAGCTCCAGTAGAATGACAGCACTGGACGACGACGACCCGCACATACAGATGATGCCAACAGTCGAAAACCCACCAAGGCACTGGGTCAGGCCCTGCCGCTTGTGCCAGCAGCTCCAATTCCCATCTCCAGAGACAGCCTCGCGGGTAGTTTAACTGCGAGAGAGCAACAGCATTCATTATCCAACGAGGCACGTCGTCCACGGACCAAGAGAAAGAAGACAACCAACCATGGCGGACAGCGTCGCGTGGGAGAGAACGCTGGCGCCGTGGCTGCGTGTGCTACATGAGATGAGCTTTCATCGTGTCAAGAGTTGGACGAGCGCAGATGGGCGTACGTGGAACCGACTTGATGTCCAACGCGGCGCGACTGTGGCACGTATGTCCGAGGCCATCGAACTCGTCGACTTACTGGCACGTGTTGACGCGCGTGTTGCGTGGCGGTTGCTCGCCATGGACGATCGAGAGGACGAGGGAGATCAAGAGCGGCTTCTTGGGTTCCATCTCGTGGTCGACCTGGGCTGGATCGCCACTCCTGCCACGCGGGACGGACTGCTCGGCTTGCTCACTCCACACGCTGCTGCGTCCGCCCAGTTCACGGACGTGGAAGCACAGCTTCTCTCTGCGTGGACCAAAGCAAACGACGAGCGAGTCTTCTCCCGCGACAGCGAAGGACGAGCCCCAGTCACCCTAGAGCTCCTGCTATCGTCGTCGAACGAGTCTATGGTGACTGTGCTGCCTACTCTCGCGAGCAGCCGACCACAGCGTGGCATCCAGATCGACGCGTTTCACTTCGATATTCATGGTGTGTTAAGCACCAGTATGTTCCTGCATCTCAACGCAATCGCCGCGTTCGGCATGCGAATCGACCACTTGTACTTCGAGGCGCTGATCCACGCCCGGGTGGATGCAGCGGTCTTCAGCCGATTTCTACTCGAACAGATCGAGCAAAGCGATCGTGGCGTGCAGACGCTCGAGATTCAGGCGCGCGAGTTCGACATCGCTGCGATCAAGGCGCTGTGTACAGCCATCGGCCGAAGCTCAAGGCTCCGCAAGCTTAAATTCACCGTGGGCAGTCATGAGAACGGTGAGCTCTTGTCCGGTGCCTCAGGAGCACGTGAATGGTGGCCGTGCCTAGCATCTGCCTTGTTTTCAGGCACCGCCACCCACTCGATCCGAGAAGTCCAGCTAGACCTCCGGTCGCTCACCCTCCAAGACATCATTGCCGTTCGCAGTGTTCTCCCGGCTCCTGTCGCCCACCCCGTGCGTCATCTTGTGCTGGATTGGCGACAACCGCATGACGAGCTCAGCCTCCCATTGTTCCTCGAGGTGATCGGTCTACCTCTCCAGCGTCTCGGTATTCGTTCGGCCTACATCCGCGCGCCCATCGTATTCGGTGCGGCTGTGTGGACGGCGTGTCCGAGCTTGGAACGTCTCGAGGTCGCGTCCGAATTGGCCATGGACAACGTGGACTGGCTGCTGGCTGCGCCAGCTTCGTCCAGACTGCAGTCGCTGTCTCTTTTCGTGGCAAACAAGGACGGGAGCGGCGTAACGCGTTGGGCTCGCCTCTGGTCAGCGCTCAGTGACTCGCGACATCCAGTCACCCGGTCGCTGTGCAGCTTGCAAGTCAGATTTGGCCTCAAGTCTCTCGAGCCCGCGCTGCAAACCATCTTCGAAGGCTGCTTGGACATGCTGTCAAAGAATACGCTGCTGCAGCGATGCGGGTTGTTGAATTGTTACGCGGTGAACCTAGACAGCCACCTGAACTTCCTTTCGCACGACAGCACACCGCTGCACCGTACAGAGAAGCTCGCGTTTCTCAGCGCAATCGTGGCCCATGAACTCTCGTCAGATCTGGTTGCCATAGTGTTCGCGTTTGTCGGCCTAACGCGTCGTGTATGCACGACGCGTTGATCATCAGGTGATGCTTCCTGTTCTGAATGACGCAGCACAGCTCAAGACGTTGCGTCCAACTCGTTTTCATCACACCTCATCGGCTTTATTAAGCTCAAATACATTTTGCATTTGTACGTCTACTATGCTCTATGCGACGTCTGTACTGCGTTGGAGCGAAGTGGTGTCCTGCCCATCGAGCTGCAGGCGTGGCTGTCTCCTAATGACCAACCGCTCAACTCGAGTTGCTGGCCGCGACCACGTAGTCAAAGCCGAAGCGGATCTTTCGCTTGCCGCCCTGCAGCGACTCGTGCACGCGCGCTTCAAACCGCGTGAGTCTCGCGTCCATCGCAGCTGTGAGTGCGTCGTCCTGGAACCACTTGAGCTGGTTGCGCGCCACCTTAAGCTGCCGGCCGATCGTCTCCACAGTGTATACGTTGGTCATCTGCACCGTGTCGGAGACTGTGAGGCCGCTCTTCTCGAGCTGGCGTTGCGTCCACGTGAGTGGGAATTCCCGGTAGCAGCGGCGTCCAGCCAGCAGGATACACGCGTCACGCACACGCGCCATGTCTTGAACCAGAGCAGCGTCCTCGTCCGTTGGCGGCGCACAGCAACGCGCCGTACACTGCGCCTGGCCGGACGTGTGGTCGCTGGCTGTGGAATTCTTGGTCTCCGTGAGCGGCTCCAGACCCACAGCGTACATGCGGCCATAGGGAGCGAGCATGGGCTTCAGTCGGTCGAAGATCTCGTCCTGGAAGAACGGCGCGAAGCCCTCAATGGAGCCCACGAGATAGTCTGTAGGTAGCAAGCAGCACATACATGAGGCCTTGTGTCCAACAAACAGAGAGCTACTGTCGCGTACCTGCGACGATCACGTCGAACGGCGCTTCGTCGGCGAGGAACGCGTCGTCCAGCCAGTTGCCGGCGTGCACTTGGAGCTGCGGGCCGTCGCGCGTGGCGAACTCCTTCGTGAGCTCCTCGGCCAGCGGCTTCTCACCTGTGACGGCCACGATCTGCGAGATCTCAGGCGCCAGTCGCGTTAGCCAGCGCAGCGAGTGGCGGCCCGTGCCGGCGTCCAGCACGCGGCCCCAGGAGGCGCGGCCGCTCTGCGCCACGGCGGCTTCCTGCGTCTCGATCCAGCGGAACAGCGAGTCGGTCGGCGGTGGCGGCAGCGTCATCTTGGTTGAGATGTGAGGTGATGTTGGAAATGCGCAATTGGAGTCGCGTCCGTCCGACTTTCAGCTAATGAGAGGGCGATTAGTGGTTTATGAACCAATCAGATGCGAGGAAACGCTGATTACAAGCGCAATGCTGTGAATGGAGACTTGCTGCTGTATGAACACTCACCCAAAACTGGTGGCTACGTCTGTGTGTTTCTGTTTATCTGCGTGGCTATCTGGCTGCGCGTGCTGCGCTGCCCTTGCCGTCGTATCGCCAGTCTACTTCTCCTGGTAAAAGAGGAACAGCACGCTGAACACAAACACGCCGGCCATCATCGAGAACGCCGACGTGTAGTACGGGTACGCGGCCGGGATGAAGCGCTCGTACTCGTCGTGCTTGTACGGGCGCAGCGACACCTGCGTGGTCGTGTACAGCGTCGTGAGCCCCAGGCGGCGGTACAGCACGCGGAACTGGAAGATGCCGTACGCATCCGGCGCCTCAAACGTCACGCTGAAGTGGCCCTTGCTGTTGTGGGTCATGGTCTTGCGCACGTGTGGGTCCAGCATCACAAACTCAAGCTGCACATCCGAGGCCTTGAAGGGCACCCACTTGCCGTTCTGCAGCTCCTGGATGTCGAACGAGTACGTGAGGTTGTCCTTGACGCGGTACACGAGCGAGTCACGCGCGATCTCGGCGTCCGGGTACAGCGTGATCGGCTGGTCAGGGCGTTCAGCGTCCTTGAGCATCTTGTCGGGCGCGCTGCCGTCCTCACGCTGGTGCGAGATGTTGGCCATGCGCAGCACGCCGCTCTCCTGGAAGACCCACTGGGTCACAGCGTCGCTGAACGCTTCGTTCGAGAACGCGTCTGTGAAGTACTTGTCGCTGAACAAGTCCAGCGAGCCGGAGAAGAGCATGCGCGCGTTGTTGCGCGCCTGCACGGCCGTCACGAGACCGATCTCATTGCCGAACAGCAGGTCGTTCTCCACGACCTTGGCCGTGATCTCCTTCACTGGGTTCGTCGAGTACGCGGTCGCTGGCGCCGTGAGCGCGTGGAAGCCCAGGATGTTGTTGGGCTCGAGGCTGAGCCCCACGCCGCTGTAGGCCACCGGCTTCTTCTTGGCCTTTGGGTCGGCCAGCGTCTTGCCCACGACGCGATCCGAGTTGACGAAGTCCGAGGCCGCGACCACCGAGTTGTAGATGTCGCTGCCGTCGGCGATGGCGTTCACGTGGTCGATCACGAGGTTGCCCTTCTTCTCGAACTCGACGCCGCACTCGAGCGCGAAGTCGCGCTGCATTTTGGTGAGCTTGGTGCTGCTCACACGTCACACATTCCCACAGACAACGTCAGCTCTTCGTCCCAAAACCACCAGCTTAAGGCTTGAGCCATTCGCACCTGGAGCTGAGCAGCACGTTGCCGCCCTGGTCCACAAAGTTGAGCAGATCGGCCTTCGCGAGCTTGCCGAGCTTCTTCTGCGGCGAGAAGATCACGAGGTTGTCGAACGCGCGCACACCGTACTCCTCCAGCACCATCTCTGGGTCGTTCACGAAGAAGCTGAGCTCATGGCCGCGCTCTAATACACAGAATCACACTGTCAGATCCACATTTTCTATCCTCTCTCTAGTGAGATCTACGGATAATGGCAGCGCTACGCACTGGTGAGCAGCTGGAAGAACTTGGAGTGCGTCTGCTGCACGTCGTCGGACTCGAGCAGCACTGCTGTGCGGAAGGCGGCGGCGCCTGCGGCCAGCAGCGCCGCGCACAGGCACAAGGCTGCGGTGAGGAGATGCACGCGTGGCATGCTGTCGGCGCGCTTTGATCTTTTGCCACGAGGGGGTCAGAATGACACGGGGCAGTGAATAGTACCGTATGAGACAGAACAATACAACATGCCGATCAGCGACGACCGACTCAGATTTAAATACTCAGATACACCGGTCAAATCGATCTGACTCTGATATGGACTATCCATGTGGACCTATGTGGACCCGCCGAGAAAGTCCGCCATGTTGAGCTTCTGGACTTGGAATGCGCCTTCCTGCTCTGCGGCCTCGGGGAACGAGCTCTCGCGCGACTTGTTGGCATTCGCTGCTGCTGCCGCTGACCCCTTGTTCTTGCTCTTGTCTTTGCCCTTGTCCTTGTCCTTGGGCTCCTTCTCCTTCTTGACCTTCTCCTTCTTCTCCTTCTCTTTCTTCTCCTTGTCCTTGGGCTCTTTCTCCTTCTTCTCTTTGTCTTTCTTTTTCTTCGCCGACTTGTCGCTCGTCAGCGCCGCCTCCTGGTTCGATGTCGACCGCAGCAGCTTGCGGATATGCTGCACAGCCTCTCGGTGTTCATCAGCCACGACCTCTGGTGCTGAGCCTCTCAGTGCGTCCGCCATCATCTGCATCGTCGCAAACTCCTTCTTGATGTCCGCTTCAGTACGCAGTCCCGTGCGCCGCAGCTCAGCCACGTAGCCCGTGAAAAACGTCACCATGTTCTACTCCAACACACACAGCAATCTCATGAGCTCCTGAGCCAGTAGAACATTTGTTTCACTCAACCAACGCACCTTCATGTCCGTCTCGATCGTCGTCGCCGCAGCCGGATGACTCGGGAAGCAGTGTGTGCGGATCAGCAGCCGCTTCACGTACTCCTTCGTGCAGCGGTCGAGACTCTGGCGCACGAGCTTCGCGAAGAAGAACGAGCCGCTAATCCACTTCTTCAGGTCGCTGTAGTAATCCTCAAACGTCGCTAGCAGCGTCTCCACGACCGGCTCGCCTTCATCCCACTTCTTCGAAAACCACAGTCGAATCGTGTCCTGCAAATCAAAGCCAAAATGATCATTAGTACCAGCAGCTTACGTACGCTAGTAGCTACCTCATCCTCTACAGCACGTACATGATCAACGTCCGTGAAGATCTTGCCCACAAGTAACTCGCAGGTCGCGACTGCCA
The DNA here is from genome assembly GCA_023337615.1 of Pythium brachiatum. Taxonomy (NCBI): domain Eukaryota; phylum Oomycota; class Peronosporomycetes; order Pythiales; family Pythiaceae; genus Pythium; species Pythium brachiatum. Next base: position 14,345 of record JAADXI010000372.1, on the reverse strand, counting down.
GCTTCACAATGTCGGTGGACGTGATGTCCAAGCCGTCGCCTACGAAATGGTCAAACGCCTCTTTCTCGCCCGGATCACGCTCTGCAAACGAGATCTCTTCCACAAACTCGGGGCATTTGGCTTGGAGCACGTCTGTGTCGTTGATAAACGAACACAGCGACTCGATATCCACTTCCGCTACGCGCATCGCGATGCTTTCGTATCGCAGCTTGAGCTGGTCCATCAGCGACTCCAAACACTGGTTCACAACGCGCCCTACCAGCCGCCCCGTGAGCCACTCCTGACCAATGGAGATCTGCGACTTGAGAATGTTCACGATGTCGTTCGGCCGCGTGGACTGGAGCTCTCCGTGGAGTCCGATGACGTGCTCTTCCTCGCGCTTCCACACGTTCGTGACCCACTCGTTGATCTGGCCGCGGATCTCATCAAGGTACTCGCTCATGAGCTTCTGCGCCTTTTGCTCCAGCACGATCGACGCACGCGCGCGCTTGTACTTGAGGATCTCTGTGTTGTAGTACTCGATCCACTGCACGAGCTGCAGCCGCTGCGCGATGCCGACGTCCGGGAGCGCGCTCTGCTTGCTGATCTCGTCCTCTAAGATCGTGTTGTAAGTGTTGGTAAACACGTTCATGACGTCGATTTCCACTGGAAAGCACGGCACGACGTCTGACTGGACGATCTCCAGATCCATCAGCAACTGGTTGGCAGCGTCCAGCACAGCATCCAGTGGCTTTTGGTTCTTGGTCTCGGCTTCTTTCTCTGCTGCACGAAACATTTCGTCGACTTTCCGCGTCAAAAACGTTGAAATCTCTGTCTTGCAGCGTTCGCTGTACGGTGTGTGGAGATCCGCGAGCGGTTGGAGCGTGTTGTCGAGCAGCTCTTTCTTTGTGTCAGCGAAGCGTCGACGGCGCCGCTCCATGAGTTCCATGACCTGGAAGGCGTCTGTTAGCCGCTTCTTGTTGAACTGCGCGACTTGTACACAGTGGTCCATGCAGCCCCACACTTCACTCAGGATCTTCTTGTGGAGAGCGTCCACAGCATCAAGTCGCGATGCCAGCGACGCTAGAATCCGCGCTTGAGCTTTGCTGATAGTCAATGGGATCAGCGATTGGTAACACAATGGATTACACACAGTGGTTCATATGAACGAACCTGCTGCCCAGCTCATCGGACTTCTCGCTCGCACAGGCTCGCAGCTATTCATGCAAACAGATCCACAACTCAGTCATTGTAAATGAAAATCATGCACTGGACCCGTACCTCTTGGAGCATTTTCTGCCGCCAGTCGTCGACGGTCTGCCACCGCGTGTACACGTTGATGATCTCACTCAAGCGCTCGTCCAGCGTCGCATCCAGCTCTTGGATCTACAAACACGATGGTCGTGAGAAAGGCGACAACACCTCGATTGTACCTCAGTCCAGCTCACGCACCATGCCCGGCAGCTCTTCGTAGAACACCATTTGGTTCTCCAGCTCCTTGAGGTTGCGTCGTGCGATGCTGATGCCCGACGACAGCTTCTTCTCGCCCAGTTCGTCGTTCATCTTGCGGCAGTTTTGCTGCAGCGAGTCGAACGTCTTGACGATCTGCGTGACCGTGTCTTCCATCTCCAGCAGCGAACTCGCACGCTCGATCTCATCCACATGCGCCTGTACAAACGCATCTAGCTGGCCCTTTGTGCTGTCTTGCTTGCGCAGATAGTCGTGCTTGATCTCTTGCAGCTACAGCAATAGAGAAACACACTCAGATCAGTCCCCTCCGTGTATCTCTCTCTCTCCCTCTTCAGCTACGCAACCTCACCAGCTGCGAGTTGAGCAGCGAGGTCTCCGTCGTGTCCTTGAGCTTGACGCGCAGCACCTCCACGGGGTCGCGCGCCTCCTTCTCCAGCAGCGAGATCATCTTCTCTTCTCCTCCGCTTCCTTTTCTTCGAACGGGTTGGATGTGGCGTCCTTTCGATCCAGGCGCGCAATCTTCAAGGGTCAACCTAAACGAAAACTAAAAGTCATCTAAGCAACCGCACTCGCATGGTTAACCATTTCTAGATCTATCTAGAAACAGAGTGCTGGTCAAATCTAGATTCATAGGAAACCTATGCGGAACCGTTTCTGTTGCTCTCGCATAAGTTAACCTGGCTGTTCCAGCGAGCAGCTCCCATTCTGTCTTGCAGGCGAAAGGCGAGCAAACTATCTGAGCTAGAGACGATGGTGCTGGGGCTGTTGATGCGCGAGCAGGAGGAGCGGCGGCTGGTGTTCGACTTCGAGGCCATGCTGCCCGACGATGCGGACATGCACGACGACGGCAGCGACCCGAACGGCCGCAAGGACTTCAAGCGCGGCACGGTCGTGTGTCGCCACTGGCTGCGCGGGCTCTGCATGAAGGGCGACAACTGTGAGTTTCTGCACCAGTACGACATGTCCAAGATGCCCGAGTGCCGCTGGGGCATGGAGTGCCAAGTGCCCGAGTGTCCGTTCCGCCACGTGCCCGACGAAGAGCGCGTCGAGTGCGCGTTCTACCGCCAGGGCTTTTGCTCGCACGGCCCGAACTGCCGCTACCGCCACATCAAATTGGCGCGCGAAGAGTGTCCCGAGACCGCCGACTTCACGCTGCAGTCCAAGGTCGCCGACGAAGAAAACGTCAAGCGCCGCAAGTCGCAGCCCGTGAACGAGTTTTACAAGATCGCGATCTGCAAGCACTGGGAGAAAATGGGTTCGTGTCCGTTTAATGACGAGTGCCATTTCGCCCACGGAGAGAAAGAGCTAAGGCCGTTCCCCAAGGGAGGAGAGCGCGAGAACGGACGTGGTCCACACGGCGGTGGTGGAGGAGGCGGAGGAGGTGGAGGAGGTGGCGGACCCCATGGTGGAGGAGGTCCGCCACCGCGAGCGAATGACATGCCGCCGCAGGCTGCTGGTGGAATGCAGGCGCCACCGCCGCTGATGATGCCCGACCAAGGCAAGTTCTGCAAGTACTTCCTCGTGCACTCGGCCAGCTATCACAATGTGGCCGACGCCGTCCACCACAACCAGTGGACGCTGCCGCGTGAGCTCCAACAGGCACTCAAGTTTGCGTCCGAGACCTGCGACGATGTGTTTTTGTTCCTCACAGTCACGCCCAGCAAGCATTTCCAGGGCGTTGCGCGACTCACAGCAGGCGCGATGGTCAACGCTGGTGCTGAGGAAGGCGAAGACCTGTCAATGGGCGTTGTGCCGTACCAAAACGAGTCCCAGGCCGTGTGGCGAGGAGCGTTTGGCGTCGAGTGGCTGCGGGTGTGCGAGTGTCCGTGGGAACGACTCGCGCAATTCGAGAACCAGAATCTGCCAGTCGAACAAACGTACGTGGTGGCCCTTGTTGATGTTGGCATGCCTAGAGTTTTTGACTGACTATTTGTCGCTGTCTTTGGTAGAACGAACGCCCAAGAACTCGAAGGAGAAGTCGGCCAGGCACTGATGCGGCTGCTCTTTCACCAGCCCCAGATCCAGCTCCACCATCGCTCGGTCGAAGACGAACAGAAACTGCCTGGCGGAGCTGAGGAGCTCGCGACGCGCCGTCGTGAAGCTGCCGAGAGCCTGTTTGCTGGCGCTCCTCCCAAGGGAAAAGTCGTGTCTCCCGGTTTCATCGTCGCCTGTAGCAACGCGACCATCGACGAGTGCTTTGGCCGCATGCTGCTCGGTCTGGGCGCTGATCAAGAAGCCCTCGCGACCTCCAGTATCACGCCCGGCACGCCGCTGTTCCTGCTCAACATGTCGGACCGCCATCTTCTCGGCATCTTCGAAGCCGCCACACCGGCCGTGACCAATATGATCCCCGGCGCGTTCGCTCAGGGCCCTCAAGCGCCATCGCTCTTGCCAGTGCAAGTCCGCTTCGTGGTCGCACTGAACGCACCGGCGATCAACTCAGCCGACCCACAGATCCAAGCCATCTTTGGTGAGCAGGGCGTGCGCACTGGTCCGCTCACACAGCCAATCACACAGCGACTGGCCGATGCGTTTGCTGAGCGGTGCAATCCCATGTTCGGCCGAGGGCCTCCAAACGCCATGCAGCCGCCCATGGGACCAGGCATGGGCATGCCGCCGCGTGGACCGGACGCGCGTCGTTCGCACTCGACGACCTCGTCTGGCACTGGCGGCGCTGCTCCAGGCGGTCGTGGTGGCGGCGGCGGTGGAGACGGAAACCCAGCCTTCATTGAAAAGATGCTCGTGGGTATTGAGCCAGATAACGACTTCGGCGTGACGCGGCGCATCATTGGACCCGCGGGCTCCCACATGAAGCGCATCAGCCAGGAAGCCGGCGGCGGCGCCAAAATCAAGGTGCGCGGCCGCGGCTCTGGGTCCAAGGAAAGCACAGAGGACGAAGCCAACGAGCCACTCATGATCATCGTCTCAGCAGAGAACGAGCGCAGCTTCCGCGTCGCGTGCGAACTCACGGGCCAGTTGCTGGGCAACATCCACCGCGACTTCCAAATGTTCCGCCAGCGGCAAGAGCGAGGCGGCGGTGGTGGCGGTGACCGCGGCGGAAGACGCTAGTCGTGTGTGTGCATTTATGCATGCTGTAGATGAGGTTAACAACACGCTAATCATACGTATTAGAAAACCATGAAAATGACTTCTGCGATTCAGAGGCTACAACACTTTTTTGGACGGCAGCACGTTCGCGACCGACTGCGCGTAGGAGATGAGCCGCTTGACCGACGTGATGTACTTGCGCTGGTTCTCGTTGTTCATGACGTGGGCCTGTTTGTTGGCATTGATCTTTTCTCGCCCCGTACGTTCGTGGATACCAACCATCGTCACACCAATGGGCCACGCTGCGTTGCCGATCGCGAGCTTGATGTACGCGTCGTTGGCCTGCACGAACTCGCCTTCCTTACAGAACCGCACGATCTCCGCGAGACTCGGCAGGATATCCGACGGCACGTCGCGCTTCTTGCACAGCTTGAACAGCGGGCGGATGTAGTCTTTGCACTGCTTCATGGTCTTGGTAGCGATCTTGCCCTGCGCTGTGCGCTTGATGTGGTCCGGACGGTCGGCCAGATCTTGCTCCCAGCGCCGCAGCATGCCCTTGAAGAACCGGTAGATCAGCACGACGTCGTCATGCCCCTTCTCGTCGCCCGTGTCGTCCATTGCCGACGCGTCGCCGCCGCCGCTGCGCTTCAGTCGCTGGTCCGCGTCCGCCTTTGTGTCGTCGTCGTCCTCATCGTCCACTGCGTCCGCACGGTCGCGCGCACCGCCGTCGTCCACGCGGTGGCCCACGAACTCGTTGCGGATGTCGTGGCCTTCGCCCAGCTCGTCCTCTCGGCGCGACGCGGCGTCGTGTTCCGCGCGGCGCAGACGCTCCATGCGCTCGCGCTTGGTCTCGCCGAACAGCGCGATGGGCTGGCCCAGCTCACGCAGCCGCCGCTTCATTTCGACGGTAGAAAGCATCGCCGTCTCCTCCTCCTGCACCTGTTCATGTTGTTGCTCCCGCTGCTGAGCTGGTTGAGCTGGTTGCTGTGTCTCTGTCTGGTGCTGTAGCTGTAGCTGCTGGGCGGCTTCCTGCGTCTCCAGCTTGCGCTTCTTGGACGCCGCCGCCTCCTGCGTGTACAGCATCTCCTCCACGTCCGCGCGGCGCAGATACTTCTCCTTCTTCGTCGCCTTCTCCGCCTGGATCACCGACAGCTCGCGCTTCTTCGCCGCCATCACACGCAGTAACGAGTCCATTTTCGCCCGCCTCTCTGGAGCTCTTCTTTCGCTCTGCAGCTCTTCTGTTGGACTCTGTCACAGGGGTACACTGTACCCTTGGCTCGTGAAGGTTACGTGGTTACATCGTAACCTCGTGGTGGATACGACGTTGTAACCCATTCCCAACCAGCAGATCAGCGAGCAGCAACACCGCGCGAGCGCCGCCGCCGCACGAATATGACGACTGCTTCTTCCTCTTCTTCCTCCTCTGCGTCGCCGCTGGAGCCGTGGCTGGCCGAGTGGCCCAGCGTGCGTGCTGGCGTGGACGAGCTGGTGATCAGCCTCAAGCGCCGCCAGCTCGTGGGCTCCTACGAGACTGCCAAGCGCGTCATGATGCTGCTCAGCCAAATGGTGGGTTACTGCTGGAGATCTGTGAGTATGGACGCGGTGTACTCACTGTGGAGACCCTGTCATGTGTAGCTGGAGACGGTGAACTGGCACACGGCCAGCGAGATCACAGACAAGGTGCGCAGCCTCGGCTACATGCTCACGAAGGCGCATCCGCACGGTACGTTCCTGTTGCATTTGCTCCGTATCTCTGTGGTTATTGGTAACTAACCCCACGCACGACTTACTTGTCTAATGCAGAGCTGGCGATTGGCAACGTGGTGCGCCGCGTGCTGTACATCATCCGCGAGGAGCACGAGAACGCCAGCAAGGCGGCGCCCGAGACCGACGCGAAGGCGCCGTCGTCCAGCCGCAGTTACCAGTCGCGCTCGCTCGGCTCGATCCTCACGCCCGGCACGGACTCGGACCTGTCCACGCCAATCGCTGACCTCAAGCTGGTGCGTTTTGGGGGCTTGTAGCTCTGCTGATAGTAGCGTCCATCACCACTAACGTCTTGGTGTTTGTCTACTGGCAGTCGGTGATGGAGGGTATTGCGGAGCTCATTGACGAGATCGACAGCCTGCACGTGACCATCGCGGACCAGTCCATGGAGTACATCCACACACAGTACGTTGCGTACAAGCTCTCTCCTACTCACCATCGCTTGGAGAGCTAACACTTGGATTTATGTAGCGAGGTGATTCTGACCTACGGCCAGTCGACGTCGGTCGAAGAGTTCCTCAAGAACGCCGCCAAGAAGCGCGACTTCAAGGTCATCGTGGTGGAGTCGGCGCCGTCGCTCAACGGCCAGACGATGGCCCACTCGCTGGCGGCCAGCGGTCTGGACGTGACGCTGATCCCAGACAGCGCCGTGTTCGCTATGATGGCGCGCGTGAACAAGGTCGTGATCCCAGCGGCCGCCGTGGTCGCCAACGGCGGACTGATCGCGCAGTCGGGTCTGCAGAACATCGCGCTCGCCGCCAAGAAGTGCTCCGTGCCGGTCGTGTGCGTGGCCGGTCTCATCAAGCTCTGTCCGCTGTACGCGCACGACCTGGACGTGGTCAACGAGCTCGTGGCGCCGTCCAACATCTACAACTACGAAGACACCGTCGAGAACGTACGTCGTATCAGTGCTAGTACTGTTGCTCCCTCTGTGCTGACGCTTGTGTTTGATTTGATTAGTTGGAGGTGCTGAACCCGGCGTACGACTACGTGCCGCCCGAGTTCGTGACGCTGTACATCACCAACACGGGCGCGCACCAGCCGTCCTACATCTACCGACTGCTCGCCGAGTACTACTCGCCGCAGGACTACCAGCTCGCGTAGGTGCCAGCAATCAATACACGTCCCCCTTTGGCGAAGAAATCGGGAAAGTCCACATCGACCTCTAACAAACACATACCCTCTCTTACATGATTAGATAATTTGACCTTCAACTGGCGTAACAACCTTTGAAATTTGATTGAAGTTGTGGATCCGCAGCTCCTCAGATCTCCATCCGCCACCTTGTCAACCGATCCTATCATCGCCATGCGCTCGGCATCTTCGCTGTCGCTGGCGACGCAGGCCGCTGCGCAGATCGACGCGCTCGTGGCGCTTAGTCGCGACGCCTTCGTGTCTTCTTCCAGCTGCGCGCAGCACGCGGAGCTGCTCGCGCGGGCGCTGGCGCTGGTGTCGCATCGCCACGTGATCGCCGCTCCCACGCGCGCTCTCAGCACGACTCTGGCGGCGCTGAGCGAGCTGAAGACGGCGCTGCAGCAGCACCAACTGCTAGCGGCGGAGCAGGAAGGAGAGTACGAATCCCACCACCAGGAGCTGCTGCAGACGGCGCTGCTGGCGCTGTGGGCCAACGTCGCGACCTATGAGCTGCTCGTGGCGCTCGCGGATCTGATCACGGCCGTGGATTTCGTGCCGCATGCGCTGCGCTTCTGGAAGCAACTGCGTCGCCGCCCGCTGCGCGCCAAGATCCAGACCGGACCGTTTGAATGGACCCAGCCAGAGTACGTCCAAGCTGGCGCTTAGGGTGGATATCCATTGACTGACCGTTCTGCTACTGCTGTAGGAACGTGCGCATCACGATCGACGAGCGCATCTACAGTCTCGAGTCCACGCTCAACGCCACGCTGGTACGGTGGCTAGTGACGCAGTTAAGTCGTTCAGCCAGGTTGCTAACCCTGACCATGGATTGCCATTGCCTACTGCAGGAGAAGCTGGGCAACCTGAAGGAGCTGGCCACGCGCATCTGGGCTACGGCGCCAGACGACAACCACGAGCTGCGTGCACTCGTGAGTGAGGCTTCACAGATGCTGGAGCACGCGTACAACTCGACGGGCATCGTGCCTCCGCGTCGCGGCCAAGGCGCCTTCAAGACGCTCGCGCCGCTAGACTTCACGCGCATCCGCTACGGTAGGAGCTGGAAGCTAGTGATGCTGATAACGTTAGTAGAGACCGTAGCGTTCTGACTGTGGGCTCACCTTGTGTGTACAGAACCCTGCGTGACGTCGGAGACTGGTACGGCCAAGGTCACGGGCGCGAGTGTGCTGCTGTCGCTGGACAAACTGCACACCAACCTCGTGCGGTTCGAGGCCTCTCGCACGCAGTACTCGGTGTGCTTCAAGACCGCGATGGCGCCGTGTGTGGTGCCGTCCAAGCTGCGCCAGCGGTGCGTTTGGATGGTGATCTTGACTGTCGTGGATCGTGTGATGGAAAGCTAATCTGGCTGTGTGAGTGTGTGGTTCATAGCTGGCTGCACTTGTCGGTGACTGCGGCGTGCGTCGTCACTGGCGGCGTGTGGGCGCTGCGCAATCAACACGAGTTCCAAGAGGCGCTGAAGAAAGCCAAGGCCGCGACCAACGAGTTCCTCACCGAGCACATGATCGAGCCGCTGCAGTACATTATAGCCATCCACTGTTCGTACCCTGTGTAGCACCTAACTGTGTATGTGTAACCTACCTGTAGAGCCATCGTAGCGGAGCTCCTTCTCAACCAGAAGCCCGAGATCCAGGACGCGGCCGCGCTGCAGGACACCAAGGACAGTCTGCGCCGCATGCTAAGCGACTTTGCGAAGGAAAAGAACCCGAATTTGGCACCTGCAGAGCTCCAGCGCGTGCTGCGTGACATGGACATGTCGGTGGTGTCGCTCCAGTACGAGAAGGAGCTGGGCAGCGCCATGCGCAACCTCATGTCGGGCGACATCGTGCGCATGCTGCTGATCCAAGTGCAGTTCATCAAGAAGGAGCTGATGGTCGCCATGGGCGCCATCGACGAGCTCATGCACGCCAACCAACTGAACCTGCAGATGCTCGCGACCATCCCAACGTTCCTACTGTTTGGCGGCATGTACACGCTGGCCAAGGAGCTCTTTTACCAGGTCTACAAGCGCACGAGCGAGCGACTGTACTACGACCCGGGCGAAGTCGCGGGCTTTTTCCGCAACATTCTGCGCGACATTGAGCGGCTGCTCAACAAGCAGAACCGCGTGACGGAGCTGAACGAGAACGTGCTGGACGCGCGCGACATGGGGCTGCTGCTGCTGCTGCTCCACCAGCTACGCGACGTGTTTGACTCGAACCGTGAGCTGTTTGATGAGGACGAGCAGCAGCGTTTTGATGAGGATTTGAACGACCTCATTGAAGAAGGACTGCTCGTGACGCAACAGCTCTCGGTGATCCAGCGCATGTACCACTCGCACCCGTTCCTGCAGCGCACCAAGAACGTCCGCTGGCTGCTCAACTAGATATACAAAATGGCTCCATCAATCACACAGCATGGCTTTCATGATTTGATGTAGTTCTAGAGCTACACGCAGAACGAGTGCGCGTGGTGCATGCGCTGGATGATCCACAGTCGCTGCGTTGGCTGCAGTCCATCGGCAGCGAGGTCGTTGATGTCCTGGTGGAATCGCTGCTGGACGCCTTCGTCAAAGCGGCGGCGGTTGGAATCAAAGAGTTCTCGCAACTGGTGGAGAAGCACGAGGAACTTGCCCACTTCACGAGCACTGGGCGTGCTATCAGCAGTGGCACTGAGCTGCTTGTTGATAAGGTGCTCCAGGCGGTGGACGATGTCTTGCAGTTCCTCAGTCACGTCGCGAGGCATTTTGGATTGGTTTCGCACCCACGCTCGTACGATTCGAATGAGATCTATGGCGATTAACCACGCGTTTTGCAGCAGAATCGTCGCCGGGAACGCCGCAATGATCCGGTAGTAGAGCAGCAGCTCCTTCTGGGCGTCCAACTCGGTCTGGTAGGCGCGTCGCAGCTCCGCCATCCACTCATCCTTGACAGTGACGCTAGCAAGCGCAGCGAGCAGCGTCCGCGACGCGGCGCCCACGGTATCAGGAGCGACGGGCTTCTGCTTCGCGGTGAGCTCTTCGACGAGGCCTCTGCGGTTTTTAGCAAAAGCCACAAGTTGTTAGGTCCCTCAACTCAAGAACAAGGTGTTATCACAAGCAAGTGCAGGCAACGTACGCCACGGGCACAACGATCAGGTCATCGAGGAACTTGGTCGCCGATGTCTTGGCGTTGGTCAGAGCCTGTTGGAAACCACGCTGGTCGCGCAGCACCCACACACCGCCAGTGATGACGCACGCCGCTGTCACCGTCAAGGGCAGCCAGCTATACAACACACAGTACGATACGCGTTGTTAGCAATAATACGACCGCCAACACGAGCGCAACAACGCACCGTTGACGCAGCTTGGACGGCACGACGCACGGCGCCATCGCCGTGTTGAAACACATCATGAATTGAGTGCGAGAGGCCTCAAAACGCTCCAGATTCGTGTGCAACTTGTCCAACGACAGCAACAAACTGGCGCCCGTGAGCTTGGTCGTGCCAGTCTCCGACGTCACGCAGGGCTCTATACATCGACAAATGCATCATCTAGTCAGCGCCCTCGGTGTCTGATATCAGTGCGCCACGTGTGCTGACGTACCAAAGCGGATGCGCGTGAAGTCGAGTGGCGCGAGCGTCTTGAAGGCGCCTTTGCCGCGACGCGGAGACGCGAAGGCGCTCGAATCGTACGCGTGCTCCAGCATCCGCGAGGCTTCCACTACAAGACCACGCAGTTCATGGCCGTCGTCTGGCGTCGTAGCCCAGATGCGCGTCGCCAGTTCCTTCAGATTGCCCAGTGTTTCCTGTATTGCATTGGGAATGCGTGAGTCCTCACACCTCCATAGCACGAGATTTCTACTCATGTAGCGCTCGTACCAACGCGGTGTCACGCGTGTACGCGAGACTGTAGATGCGCTCTTCCACGGTGACTCGTTGGCTCCTACAGCAGCAGCAACACGTCATTCAATTCGAATCCTTCAGACGCCCGCTTCTCAAGGCCTCTACTCACTCGGACTGCATCCAGTCAAACGACCCGTTCTCAATAGCCGCAAAAAACGGATCGCGGTGGTGTCTCTTCCAGAACCGCAGCGCGTGCGGCACAAACTCCACGGCTGTGATCACATCCGCCAGCGCCACCAGCAGCTCGTACGCTGCCACGTTGGCCCACAGCGCCAGCAGCGTCGTCTGCAGCAGCTCCTGGTGTTGCGGTTCGTACTCTGCTTCCACTTGTTGGTGCTTTGCAGCCTTTTGCTGGTGCTGCTGCAGCGCCGCCTTGAGTTCATCCAGCGCCTCCAGCACTGTGCTGCGTGTGCGTGTTGGTGCTGATATAACGTGGCGGTGGGACACCAGCGTGAGCGCACGCGCCAGCAGCGCCGCGTGATGTTTGCAGCTGGCAGAAGCCACGGAGACGTCGCTACTCAGCGCCGTGAGCTGATAGATGAGCTGCTGGACGGTGAGCTGGTCGGGCGTGGGCGTTGTGGTCTTCATGCTTGTTCGCTACGAGTCGGGTGTGGCGTCGGTGGCCGCTTGTCCACCGAGGGGGTACGATGTACCCACGAGATGGTTTGCATCGAGGGATCAGCTCAATCAAATCTGAGAGGGGACATTGGAATCGGCATGCGTTTAGAGAGGTAAATGCAGCGGACGCATAGATGGAGCTCTTGGTACTGTACTGTACAATGATGATGATGAAATCAAGTCTATTGAGCGCAACGAGGGTACTCTAATAGCTATTGCCGTTACCCTTATCCTGCAACTTGGCCACCGGTCTGCACTGGGACTGCTTAATTGCTCTTTGGCTTCTTGCTGGCAACTGGGCGGGCTTGAATGACACGGCGACTTGAATCTTGAATCGCACCTGGAAACCACGGACGGGACGCGCTATCATCTTCTACTCCTAACAGGTTCTGCGTTGTGATGTAGTCGTGGATAGTTGGGGCAATCTCCAAGACGTCGTAAGACACTGGTCGCCCACGAGTTGAGGGCCTAACACTCTAAGAATTAAGTTTGAGAGTTAACAGACACACACCCGTTAGGAACCAAAATGGGCTTGAGCACCTTAAAGTTGGTCTTCTTGTCGCGGTTGTTGACCTTCATGATGCGCTTTATGGTGGTGGTGCCAATGCTAGTGGCCTCCGCTACAGTTTCGTTCGTTCGAGAGTGCATGAAGATGCCTGGTTGCTTCGCTTTGGTGAAAAAGGCATGATTTTTTACGACCAGGAGCTTCTCATATGGGCTGATCTCGTGGCGTTTTGGAGCCATCACTAAACGGGAAATGAACGCACCGCAACTCGGAGCACATGCATTTTGTAGAGCGTGCGCTGCTCCATCCAATCCTAGTCGGCAAATGCCCGTCCGTTAAAAACCCGGTTCGCTATCTCTAATACCATGGACCGGTCCAACATTTTGGGACCATGACTTATGCAGAATACAATAGTTCGTTGGTACTGTACAATGCACTGCTGTCGCATTAAATGCCGTAGGAGTGGTTCTACACCAGTGTGTTCTCCACCACTATTCGTCTGTCTACTCCTTGACCGCATCAAACGCCTCGATCACGTGCTTGGGCGCCTGCACCAACTCGATCAGCACGCCCTGGCCCGACAGCGGCGCGGCCTCGTTGCCCTTTGGGTGGATGAACACCACGTCAAAGCCCGCAGCGCCCTTGCGGATGCCTCCGGGTGTGAAGCGCATGCCCTTCTGCGTGAGCTCCTTCACGGCCGCCGGCAGATCGTCGATCCACAGTCCAATGTGGTTGAGCGGCGGCACGTGGACCTTGGGCGACTTGGTCGCGTCCAGCGGCTGCATGATATCCACTTCCACAGCGAACGCGCCCTTGCCGCACTCCAGAATGTCTTCATCCACATTCTCCTTCTCGCTCTTGAACGCCCCTTTCTTCGTGAGCCCGAACACGTCGACCCACAAGTGGCTCAGCGCCTGCTTGTCCGTGCCGCCGATCGCGATCTGCTGCAGCCCCAGCACGCGGAACGTCGACGCCGCGGCCGTCTGCTGCTGCTGTAGGAGACGTGTGCGCGTGGCTAGCGGCGTCGAGGCGGCAGCGAAGACGCGTCGCGCGTGCGTAGTGAGCGCCCACATTTGTTTCTTCGTCTCTGTTGTCAGCGTGTGGTGGTGGTCAGAATGAGCTGCTCGTGTTGGGGCTTCCGTTCTTCAACTGCACAAGCGACATGCAGCAACGTGGTCCTTCTATTGAGGATGGATACAGTACTGACGACGAGGTTCCCCCACTATGAGAAAGGCGGCCACTTTCGAGTGGGCCACGCATTGTGGGTGACGCAAGCGCAAGGCCGCCGAGCGGCTCGTTGCATGAAGGTGTACGGTGACAACTCTAGCACTGAGATGTATCCCAGAACTGTAAATTCTGAGCGAGAGGTGAGCAAGTTGGTCTGCACGTCCAGGGTAAGCATGAATTACAGTGGGGTGTAATAATCCACCCGTCCCGTTATCCTAGTCTGATCTCGTTCTACGATCCAGCAAAGCTAGATTTGATCCCATTAGACAACCACCTTGTCCAGACCCTTCGCTCGGATCTGTTTGGCAAACTGCGTCATGATCACCGACAAACGCTTACCAGCAAGCGCGATACGGAACTGAGCAAACTGAGCAGCCCAATCCATGTACCACTGAGGAGGACACGCCACGAGGCCGTCCGTGCCGAACGCCAGGTCGAGTCCCTTGTACACCACAGCGTCAGCGAGCTGGTACGAGTCCAGTACGACCTTCCGAATGGCCTTGTCCTTGGTCAACACAGCCGCCTGGAAGTCCGCATAGCTCAGCGACTTGTACGCATCGAAGCTGACCGAGTCGGTGATCAGAGGCAGCAGACCGATGAGCGCAGTGGCGTTCGACGCAAGCTGTGGGCTTGGGGTCACGGCTGGGTTTGGCGTCCAGTTGTTGACGGCGTACACACCACCAGCGGCATCCCAGAGACCGTGGAGGTTCGAGAACTGGCACGG
>JAADXI010000371.1:0-24056 GCA_023337615.1 Pythium brachiatum | reverse complement strand
CAACATGCAGTACGATGAAGAGACGGCGCTGGGCCTGGCGCCGACGCCGTACATGAACGCCAAGCCGCACTCGGCCGAGCAGGGCAAGCTCAACTTGGCCTTCATCGACTCGTGTGTGTTCCCACTGTGGAGCATCATGCATACGTTCCTGGAAGGGCTGGACCAGTGTCTCGACAACATCCAGAGCAACCGCACTGTGTGGATCAAGATCATCAGCGACGCCGAAGCTGCAAGTGCCACAGCCGCAGCGTCTGATGCCCAGCAAGTCGAAGCCATGGAGGAAGAGGCTGACGATTTATGATAGTAGCAACCACCATAGAATATTAGTATAGAACAACAGTGTGAATAGACATCCAACCGTAACCATCCATTGACTGGGGCAGTCGTGCGCGCGTCACAGATTCGGCGTGACGTCAGCGCGTCGCTCTTCAACATGACTCTTCCCATATCCGATAGCCGTCTATATTCGAACTTCAAGTTTGCACATCTCTTGATTAAATAACTCTGGAAACAAATACTGGTCTGGCCTCACGTTCGACTTTCCAGCGAATCTGGGTTCACGTTTTCACGGGTTTCATCGTTGACCTCAAACCCGAACCCGGATCGCAAACGCCAACAAACCGTCAGTCGTTTGTTGGCGTCTGTCCTTGTCGAACCTTCGTCGACGGTCTCCATCACCGTCCACACTCTGGAACTCCCAGCTTCTCCACACTCCACACACCACCACCAAGCTCCAATATGCGCGCTGTTCAAGTCGCCCGCCGCCTTCTCTCCGCGCGCTCTGCGCTGCGCGTGTCCACGCAGCTGAACGCCGCGTCTTTCGCGCGTCCGGTCGTGGGCTCGGTGCTCGCCAACTCGCTGGCGGCGCACCACACTACGGCCGTGCAGTCGCGCGGCTTCGCGACGCGTTACGTCGATGATTCGGACGATGACGACGAGCTCTTTGGCGGTGAGGACGACGAGGAGTCGTTCATCCAGTACCCGCTGCCAAGCGTGCGTGTCGGTGCGCGTGCGCCAGCCTTCAAGGCCGCCGCCGTCCACAACGACGACATCACGGAGGTGTCGCTGGACCAGTTCAGCGGCAAGTACGTCGTGCTGTTCTTCTACCCGAAGGACTTCACGTACGTGTGTCCGACCGAGATCATCGCGTTCAACGACCGCGCGGCCGAGTTCGAGGCGCTCAACACGCAGCTCATTGCCGTGTCCACGGACTCGCCAGAGTCGCACTTGGCCTGGACCAAGCTGCCGCGTAACAAGGGCGGTCTCGGCAACATGACGATCCCTATTGTCGCCGATGTCACCAAGATCATCTCGGCTAAGTACGGTGTGCTGATCGAGGACGCTGGTATCGCGCTGCGTGGTCTGTTTATCATTGATAAGGAAGGCACGCTCCAGCAGATCACGGTCAACAACCTGCCGATTGGCCGCTCGGTCGACGAGACGCTGCGTCTTGTGCAGGCACTTCAGTTCGTGGAGGAGCACGGCGAAGTGTGCCCTGCCAACTGGCAGCCAGGTGAGAAGACGATCATCGCCGACCCCAAGAACGCCCACAAGTACTTCTCGACCGTGGAGGAGAGCGAGGAGAGCGAGGAGAGCGAGGACAACGCCGGCATGACGCTGGTCCAGACTAAGGCCGACTTTGAGAGTCTGGTCAAGTCGGGCAAGAGCATCGTCGCCAAGTTCGAGGCGCCGTGGTGCGGCAAGTGCGCGCAGATCCAGCCGTTCGTCAAGGAGCTCGCTGGTAAGCACACGGGCGTGACGTTCGCGAAGCTCGATGTGACGCTGCCAGAGATCGAGGCGCTCAAGGACGAGCTCAAGGTCGAGGCGCTGCCAGCGTTCCGATTCTTCAAGGGCGGCAAGGAGGTCGGCACGCCAGTGACCGGCTACAAGAAGTCGCCATTGAAGGAGGCTGTGGCCAAGCTCGAGTAACCAAGCACTGATGGAAATCTGCAGAAGGCATGTAGGTCCTCGTTGATGTGAGACGACGTGTTGTGTAACAACCGAATAAAAAAAAAAGGAAAACAGTGCTTTGATTGATGCTGCTAGAGAGCCTTGCGTCCGTGGTCGTCGGCTCCGTCGTATCGGGCGCGGGCCATCTTCTGCAGGCGTTCTTTGTACGATGCAATGTCTGACAGGTCGACTGCTGGTGTCGTCTTTGCCCCTAGGCCGGTAGTATCGCTACCGACGTTACCGACAGCCTCGATCGGAGCGGTGATCCCCGTACCGTGTTTGCCGAGGCCTTCACCCTTCTTCCACCCCATCATCTTGAGCATTTTGGCACCAATGCCGGACTCGAGATTGGCTGCTGCCGCTTCCTGAGACGATGCCGCTGTCACCGCTTCCGGCTGTGCTTGGACTGGGAGGGCAGCAGTTGAGTCTCCATTCACTCGCTTTCGCTTGTTGGTGAGTTGGTCGCGCTGCTCTTCGTCTCGCTCGCGGATCTGGGCGCCAACAATTTCTTTGTCCTGTTTTGCCTTTGCCAAGTTATCGGCGTGAAGCTTCGAAAGCGTTTCGTGCTTGCGTAGCTGCTCCATTGACCCAAACTTTCGACGACACAGCTGATATAGACGTGGACAAATGTCAGCCATGGTGAACTGAAGACAAGAACAGCGTGGTATGCACTCACCAGACAGATCGGTGCCTCCAGGGGCACATCGACAACCGCCGTGAGGCTGGCCACTGCTGAGGTAACAGGAGCTTGAGGTGTCGAGCTTTTGCTGGCCAGCACATCAGCAGGAGCTTGGTCGTCGGTCACTTCCTTCTGTCTGTGAGACCACTTCGCGATGTCGATCGCGCTTTTCTTGCGTGTGCTTGCGTTTGCTGCCGCTGCCACAGAGACGCCACTGCCAACGGCGCTGCTCGTAGGATTCGACGCCACGTTCACAGTCTCCGGGGCCTCGAACGCACTGCTGATCTTTCCTGCAGTCGTGGTTGTCATTGGCTTCAGATTGAACGAGATGAGCGGAGCTTTCTTCTTCGAGAGGGTCATCGCGATCGGTTTGGATTCGGAGGCTGGAGTCTGCAACGTCTTACCACAAGGTTGTGCGTCCGCGGAAAACTTGACATCGTCGCATGGTGGAGGGGGAGAGAACGGCTCGAAGACAGCCATCGCACCTTCGATCCCGTTCTTGCATCGATAGTAGATGCCCATGAAGCTGTTGTAGTACAGCTTTGACTGCGGGTCGTAGTAAAACATCGAGTCGTTGTCGTAGAACAAGCCGCACTCGCCCATATAACGGTACATGCCGCCGGCCGTTTCGAACGGAAGCGGCCATGATTTCTTCGGTTCTTCGATGTGTGGCCTCGCAGCAGCAGCAGCGTTACCGAGTAGTGCATCCAAGTCGTCCAGTCCTGCTGGAGCCTCCTGCTTCGCGTTAGGAACAATCAGAATCAGTATCGCCTGTCAAATCAATAGCATACAGGCATCGCTGTACCGCTGGCTTATCTCCTGCCTGTGCATGCATCCCTCCGTAGTTGTTTGCCAGAGCCCACTGCGCTCGCTCAAGAGCTGCCGCTGCCATCGGATTCACGGGGACTGGATCGAATCCGTTTCCAGGAGGACCGCTACGATACGATGGTGGCTTCGACTGGAGGGTCGCTCTGGCAAACCCGACGCGAACCTGCTCGCCCCGGATGTAGAGGCTGCTGCTAGTTTCCTTAGCGCGTGTCGCTATCTACTCAACCACCACGTGTCAGGAACGAACATTCACGTAACCTAACACAACCAAAACGGCACAACGTACCTCCACGTCTTCAAACTCAACGAACGCGAAACCACGAGACTGGTTGGTTTCACGGTCCCGGATCAGCCGAATATCACGCACACCTTCGTATTCAGCAAACACTACTTGCAGCTACGGTTCACGTGTTCGTAGGTTAGCATTAGCTTTCGACAGGAGTGGAATGGTCAGCTTGGGTACTTACTTCTCCTTCGTCGACATCCAGAGGTATCATCCGCACAGCAAGCACGTGGGATGGTGGTTCGTCGAACTCGTCCTCGTAGCGATCACGACGGCCAGGACCTTCCGAAAAGTGTGGTCTACTTTGCGCATACTCGTCACTGTGTCCGCTGTCTTGACGGCCGCCACCATAGTGCATTGGCTGGTGCTGGCGTTGGCTGCGCGTATCATTCCGCGCCGGCATCTCCATCGCGAACGGAGATCTGTTCGCGTGGCACTTGAAGCATTCCGTACGGCGCGCGAAGTTGGTCGAGTCACACTGAATAGTTCAGCCAGACAAACATACGAGTTAGCACTACATTCCGTGTCGAAAACACATCAATGTGTCTATTTGTGCTTCGTACCTGGTCACAGATCCAGTCCATTCGCGGTGGCCCTCCCGGAGGATGTGGGCCTTGATCACGGTAGCCAGCGCCGTGAGGTGGACCATGAGGGCTTGGGCGATTGGTTTCCGCATATGCGAGCATCACGACTTGGTTGTCGAGCAGAAGGGGCTGAGACGCTACAGATACCACACAAACACAAACTCGAGTCAGTTATGCTCACTCGACCGTAATATGGCACCGTATTTACAGTACTGAAGGCGTTCATGGTTGCGGTAGCGGCGTCCACTGAGTCAAAATTGGCGAATGCGAAGCCTCGGTGCTCTCCAGTCACCTATACAAACAGTATTAGCGACAAGAAGCTCCCCATGCGAGAGATCCGCTGTAGTTTCGTACCTTATGGAACATGACGCGTGTGCTCTGAGGTCGAAATGGTGCGAATGCGTGGCGGATCTGGTCGCGACGAGCCACACGGAGGCGCACAGCGAAAGAAAACACAAGAAGGAGAGACTGTGAGTCCTCATCTTGCATACAGAGCACTAACCTCACGAGCCGCCTGTTAGCGTCGCCTCGAGGGCCGTATCGCGAGCCAACCACCGTCGACGAGTGCAGCTCAAGCCCACAAAACTACCATTGCATCCGATACGTTGGGCGTCAAACCACGCACAATGAGCGTCGCGCTAGGCTGTGAATCCCACTGGCGAGGCGTCGATGAAGCACCGCCATTGCGGCCGTTGTCGTGGTGGTGTGGCGGCAGCCTATCGCCTGTGGAGGCGTGCGCTGGACTGTAGCGGCGCGGAGAACGCGATCGAGAGCGAGATCGAGAGCGAGATCGCGAGCGCGAGTGATATTTTCCTCCGCGATCATCGTCGTATCGTCCTTGTGGAGCAGCGTAGTCGCTGTTGCGATCTCCGCCTCGATTTCCGTACCTGTCGCCGCCCCACTGGTCTCGGCGTGGCGCGTCTCGCTCTCGGTCCCCAGAAAGAGCCTCGTCACCAAACCGCTGGTCATAGGGGGCGCGAGAACTATGGCTTCTCTCATCCTCTCGGTAGTCGCCCGTGTGCTCGCCATGGGGAGCGTTGACATGGCCAAAGTGCGCCATCTTCCTCTTGATGCTTCGACTTTCTCGAGCGTCACTGGCGAATGCTCGATCGCAAGTAGGTTAACCTACTGTTGTTAGTTATCAAGTTTTATCAAATGTCAGGAATCAACATTTGTACTACCGGGACACCTAACTTGAGGAAAGCTTGTTGTATTGGTGTATATATCAGAAATCAGCTTTTCTTCGATCCGCCGAAGCCTCCGAAGCCCATCATAGCCATCATGGCGTCCTCCGCACTCTGCTCGCCCTCATCTTCAACAGTCTGTTGCTTAGGCTCGTCCGCTAGCTTTTCTTCTTCCTTTGGCGCTTCAGCGCTTGGCTCCAAATGCTGTTCCGACTCTTCCGTTGTTTCCTCCTTCGCCTTCTTGCCCTTACGAGACTCCTTTCGCTGGCGTTTGCGGCGATCCTCCTCCTCTTCCAGCTCTCGTCTCTTCTTTTCGTACTCTGTATGATTCAAAACACGGGTGGGATGTGATCAGTACATAGGCTAAATGACGCTTCAGGGCGATCCTAGGCCACTCACCCTCCATGGCGTCCAGCTTCTTGGTGATGACCGGGTCGTACTTGCGCTTCGCGGCGTTCTGCAGGCGGTTCTTCACTTGATCGACTGACGACCGTTCAACGCGCATGCTGTAGCCAAGCTTCTGGAGGTCTAGTCGGCAAAACACGTAGACGTAAGAGCCAACGGACCCAGACACAGTGGATATATGCGTACTCACGTCGTTTGCCGTTGATGTGGTCGAGGTACGCGACCGAGTCCTTGAGCGAAGACTCGCAGACTTCACAGTAGTAGCCGTTGGTCTTGATCGCATGATCGCCCTTGATCACACGCACAGTGCCGACCTTTTCATCCAGCGTCACGCGCTCCGAGCGTGACTTGAGGAAGGCGCGTGCAGATCCCGCTGGCCCAGCAGCTCCATCATCCGCCGACTTGAACTCCTGACGGCGAGACTTGATCACCTTCTTCTCTTCCTATTCAACGACCAATCCGTAGCTCAGCAACATACGCGAAAAGCCTCGTACAAGCGGCACCACAGCCTTACCTCGTCCTCCTCTAACTGTCCACTGGCGCGCATCTGCGCGAGCTTCTCATAGTGTTCCTTGTCCCACGTCTGGCGCGTCACATTCGCGACTCCTTTTCCTTTCTCCTACAGCATCCACCACATCATTATCTTCAGCACGTAGCCCGCATCACACGCCAACGTCCACCATCTCCTCACCCCCATTTTCGTCCGCGTTCGCGTTCACCCACTCACTGCATTCTGGCCCGCGGTCCCCACTAAGTTAACTGCTGCCTAAGTTCGCATTACGCCCAAACGAACTTAACCGAAGTTGCCCTTCACATCCCCATCACAAATTCGCCACCAACCCAACGCCAACATGCAACGCGGGAAAGATGGCGGGTCCGCGGACGCGATCTGGAAGGCCTACCGCGCGACGTTCACGGCGATGCGTGACGCTAAGAACGTCAAAGAGCGTACGCGTGCCTTCACCCAGGCCATGGAGTTCATGGACAACACGAAACACCGCGCGTGCGTCCACAAGTGGCGCGGGTGGGGACTGCTGATCGACGGCTACCTGTGCGTCGTGCGCAGCGAGGTGCTGGCGTTTATGGGCATCGACGACGGTGTAGAAGGTGGTGCAAAGAAGCGCAAGACCAAGACTACCAAGTCCAAGACGCCTCCCAGGCTCACGCGGTGGACGTATCTACGCAATGAATTCGGGAGCGCCCACAAACTCGACGGGCCGATGCTGCATTTGGACCCGAATGGCCGCGACTGCGTGATGGAGTTGTTCACGTTCGCGCTCACGGTGATCAACCACGTTGGCGGGGAGGAGAAAGACCCGAGTATGCGTACGGTGCTCAGTGATATCGAACGTGCAGCGTGGCAGACGATCGAAATGGTCGTGACCCATCGCGTTTACTGTGCAATGCTCAGCCAGCAGCAACTCCAAGAGGTACTGGAGCTTGCACTTGCTGGCATTGAGTTCGACGGCGCTTCGCGACAAGGTGCCTTCCCAATGACAAGCTCGAACGACTTGGTGCTGCTCGCGTCTGTGATCCATCTCGTTCTCACGCAGACACCGTACGATCGCCACGGCTGGCTGACGATGCTCGTGCCATTTCTCAGTGACTGGTTCAAGACACTTATCAAGAAAGAAGAGCATCCGTTTGCAGCCATCGCGCCCAAGATCATGGAGATCGTGACGGATATGGGACGCGCCTATTTCACATTTATCGGCGAGCTGCTGCTTCCCCATGCGATGCCGTTGCTGCAGTACACGATGCGGTCATGGAAGAAGACGCCTGTCTACTGGAGAGGCAAACTCGCTGCGTTTCTCACGCTGTACATCGACCTGTTCGAGTACCACGCCGATAGTTTGGTGCTGGAAGGTGATTTGAACCCCAAGAGACTGCTCAAGGTCACCAAGGCACTGCTCACAGTCTTCGTGGATACAAGGGCATTGCAGTCTGTATCACTGTCATCGCGGTCGTCGGCCATGAATGCAGCCGTCAGCGTCGCGACAACAACGACAAGCACAGGGATCTGCTTGAGCTTGGATGCACCAACTGTATCGTTCATGGTGTGCGCAGCAGACATTATCTACTTCCACGACCGACTCTTGCAGCGTCTGACCGCATTGCCAGCGACAAGAGCAAATCCAGACGATGACGAAGAAGCGAAAGGCCAAGACGATCAGGTGCCGCTGGGCTTGGTGTCGCCTGCCAAGAGATCGTTCGAATCGACGGTGCCAATGGCGTGGGAGCAGTTGGTCCACGACATCTTGGCTGATGCGTCCGATGTGAACAACTCCTCGTCTTCGAGTACGCCACAGTCTCAGTCTCGACGTGAGCAGTTCGTACAACGGCAGAAGAATCGAGCCTACCAGCATCTCCTAGACGCGCGTCTGCTGCTTTTATCGGCGGTGCTTCGTCGCCATGGTGGTTTCTACGCTGAAGACCGCATCGGAGACTTGGTCAGTGTGATGGACTTCGTGACGCAATGTCTCGAGGTGAAGGAGATCGACAAACAGCAGTGCGTCATTTTGCACATTTTGGTCCAAGTTGCCCACCTGTCTCAAGGACATCCAGATCTGAAGAGCGAGCTTTTCGAAGACTTCTGGGTCAAGATATGGCACCTGCTTCTGCGTCCGGGTATGCCATACGCAGCAGAGTTGAGATTGTTGGCTCCTCAGCACGGAGTCGGCGAGCTGGTGTTCACGATTCTCAACGACTGTATCTCACTGGATTTGGTCCCACACACTGTTGCGACTCAGTCCAGTGGACAACTGTGGTCATTGTACCGCCCCGCCTCCAGTACCACGGCTTCAGCGATTCCTACCTTGGGTTCGGTGTCAAAGGCTCCGATCGCGTTCCTCGCTACCTTGATGCAGATTGTCCAGCCTTCATCCAGTATCGATATCGAAGACGACGGTGATGAGGAGCTTGCACCTTCGAGTGCACGCTCACGTGTCCTACGTTCAGTGTTTGACCATCTCCAAGCGATGATGCTCGTGGAAGTGAACAAACCAGAAGATTCGCGATGGCAGGCGACATTTGACAACCACGGAGCAGCTCCTGCCGTGTATGCAGCCGCATTGTCCTCTTTCCTCGGCATCCCAACGTCATCGTTACATGCTGCGTCTTTCGTGGGTGAAGATCTGAAACCTTCGCTCTTACGAGCTTTCGACGACTGTGATTCCGGTAGCAATGTTCCTGGCAGCCCTGATGTCGAAGGATTCGGAGCTCATTTCACGTTGCAAGAATGGGGAATACCGTGGCTGTTGGAGACCAGCTCCTATATCAAGACTCGCGCAAGCATCGCTCATGATCCAGATCGGTTCTCGCCACTTGTACAGCTCTTCCGGCCGTCCAAAACGACTGCGCACAGCACCAACACTGCTGCGGGAACTCGAGCAGACTGGGAGCGCACCAATGGCTTCGTGCGCTTGCATATCTCTGACCATCTAGCACGAAGAGATGTGGTTGTGGACACGCACAAATCGGCTTCTGATGCACGAGACACTCACAATCACCGCAATGCCAAGGAAGCGCCATTGTCCGTGTCACGTAAGGATTCGGAGTTATCGATGAAAGAGGCAGCCAAGATGATCTCGACGGTGCTGGACGACCTTGCGAAGAAGATGACTTTTGCAGATATCGACTCACCGTACTACCTGAAGCTTCTCGACTCGACGATCACAGTAAGTTCTCCTTATCAGGTCGTTAACTTGACATCTACTCATAGTTGTTGTGTGTTTCATGCGTAGATTGGGCTCATGTTAGCCTGTCTGTTTGCCGAAGCAAACGAGATCACGTCTCCAGAATCGACGAATGAGCGTGGAGATGTCACGAACGATATTTGCGTGTTGCTGAAGCGATTCCTGGGATTGATGGGAGACCATTTCTCACCTCGCGCAATTGATCACGCCCGAGACTCGGCGATGATGACCAGCAGCGTCATTCGGCAGCTGATGAATTTCCACGCGTTCATTCTTGTACTTCAAGGCCGACAAGGCTTGCAACAGTTGACACACCCGTGCGCTGACCCGTTGGAACTGAAGATCCCGTCCGAGCTACGTCCTGCGATACGGAAATTGGCAGCCGCTGTAGAAGCTTCGCTTGGGCTCATCACAATGGACCCTGATGGACCTCCGCAATCGCAATCAAGTCAACGCAGTTCAGCGACGCTTGGTTCGTCAACTCCCTCGACTCCTGCGAGTTTCGACTGGGAATCGACAACCCAGAGCTCTCAGTTTAAGACGACGAGAAAAACAGCATCAGGTGCCATCCCGTTTGATGTGGATGGAGACGAAGAGTAAGTGCCTGGTGGACATTGCCTAGAAAACGCTTGATATTCTAACGCTATGCATTCAGTGATATTGAGGGAACAGACTCCGCTACCAAGGCCGGTAGATTGTCCCATCCATCAAGAGTTCTGAGTCTGTGGTCTCTTCGAGTGCTGCTGCTGCTGAAGAGAGAAAGCGGAATCAAGGCGGTGAAGAAGTATGTCCCCGACCTCGGATTTACTCCAGATTTCCTCGTTGCGACGGCCTCGATGCTTTGTGGTGTGTCCGGGTGCGACAGCCTCGACGCATTTGTCAAGATCCTCGAGAGAGCCGAGGAAGAAATGTCGAAGGGCAATCAGCGGATCGGAAGCACGGCGTTATCGCTGTTCTACGCGTCAGACGTCATGCAAGTGCTGCAGCGTTGTGCGTTGATGTACGAGAACCGCAAGCGCCTCCACAAAGAAGAAGTCCCAGAGTTGCTGCTGGAAACTGCAAGACGATTTCTAACTGTGTACCATCAAGGCACTTCGCGATCACTGGTGTCGTTTGCTCGTCGTGCGGAAGTCAAGGCTCTCGAGATGTTCTTCCGGGTGAACGCAGATACGTTTGGCGACTTCATTGATACGGCGATGCAAGGATTACTAGACGTGGACGTCTCCGTGCGGTTTTCGTCAGCGAAGTCGCTCCAAACCCTGTTCTACATGTATCCAGAAGGAGGCAAACACGTTTTTCGCGATTTGTACAAGGTGTTATCGCGGCTTCTCCCACCGAATGCATGTGCTCCGCGAGCCCTCGACGAAGACGAATTGCAAGACGTGGACGACTATAAAGCTGAAGGAGAGCGCAGCATCTCGTCGATGGAAACTTGCCTGACTGTTCTCGCCACGCTGTACGTTTGCGCGTGCTCCAGTTCAGACGTGATCCCCGATGTTGTGCTGCTCTTCACCCAGTTAGCAGGCAGTGCGCACGTGGCCGTGTACGCGCAGTCCGGTTTGCTCAAGCAGTGGCTCGACAATATCGCGATCTGGTACGATTACCCTTCTTCTGCGCGCCTCGTGGACGACCATTTCTGTTTCTTGTGGTCGCACCACGTGAACGCTTTCATCAACACCGGCAGCTCGATGTTTGAGTCAACAATGGACCGAAACGCCGAATCCCAGCGCGTGACGGCCAAAACTCTACTGGATACATTTCCTGTTGAAGATCTACTCACCGGTGACAACCGAGAACGTCGACATGACATCTCAGGCATCTTCCAGCGCCACCTGGACGTCATCATGCCGTTGTCGGTTCTCTACGATGTCGCGTGCGGTGGTGTGGATGTGGAAGGTTCCCACTTCGTGCTTGTTGATGAAATGGCCCTAGAGCTGATGTGGAAGAACGCGCCGTCAGCCCAGGAATCGAGCGACAACCAACAGCTTTGGGCGTTGACGCAAGAACAACTGACCACGGACCTGTTCGCGCTCTCGTTCGTGCTGCATTCTTTGTCTTCGGACGGCAACGCGCGTGCTGAGGAGATCGGCGCCTCGATGTTGGCGTTGGCAGAGGATATGGCACTCACTCACGCCTTGTCGATTTCCCACTTGGGCCACGTTGTGATGAAGATGGCTCGCTTCACCGTGGGGAACATCTTGAGTGAGAATCGCTATTCAACGAAGTCCTCTTTGGAGTGTGAAGCTGATCACTGGCTTCGTGCCATGAAGACCATGAAGGAGAAATATTCCGGTTTCGACTGGGCACGCATGAACCTCGCCGAGATACTATCCGAGTTTCATGAGCTGCTCCTTCGAGCCGTTTACTTCGAACCCACCGCGTCACGTGCAATCGAATGTTTGTGCCTCTTTGTGAATGAAATCAAGGACGCGATCACCGACACCAAAGACAACTGCAACGCTGTGTTACTGCAGCATCTTCTTCTTCACGTCATGTTCGAGACGGTCAAGAATGTGAAGCGCCGAGACAAAAAATCGTCACGTAAGCTCACGTTCCTTGTTCGTGAGGTCTGCGATCACTTTATGAAGAACTCGACCGACGCGTTCGGTAAATACCTGAACTTCGTCGTGCAAGAGATAGCAGACATTCTCGTCCGTGCGTCTCGGAAGGTGGATGCAATTTTCCTCGAGGGGGACGACGCTGCTAACCTTGAGTGGGTCATCTTCGCAATCTGCAACAACATGGCTTCCGGCCTGGGTAAGTTCATGGTCGACGTTGAAGCTGTCCCCTCAGGTGTCGCAACGTGTCTAGACAAGTTGAACTCGATGTTGGCAACCTCGAGCGATAACAAGAGCTCGTCGGTGAGTAAACGTCGCCGGTCATTGGATCCGTCTATCTCGCTGGACACGTCTTCCTCCGTGTCAGACAAGAATCGTGTGAATGCTCTCCACCAAATCGAGCAATTCATCGTGCGTGCGAGCAAGGTTGGTGAACGCTTTTATCAACCACGCACAGTTGCATCAGGTAGTGGTATCATCGCCAAAACCACGACGGACGACTCGAGCCTTAGTGACGCAGCTGGGATGAGCTCTCGGCTTCAAGTACTTCGCGAGCATGTTCGAGTGGTTCGGCGCGTCGATCCAGCTGACGGCGACAATACTGGAGATGGTGAGACCAAGACGGAAATTGCGGCCGCCCGACGAACAGTTCTTGCCAAGCTGGCACGAACGCTTCTCACGATCAGTACTCACTACGAGAAGGTATCATTCGAGCACGGCGGAATATCTCAAGCCAACAAGCTGCTTCTCGTGATAGCCGACATACTTGGGGAAGTCGGCGTATGGGATGTGCAAGACTTCGATTTGAGCCCAGGTCAAAATGGCGAAGAGCTGAGTCGTTTGTATCAGCGACACTTCCGACGAGGTGCTCTTCGTGACACCAAGGCAACGTTCCGTGTGCAGATGCATGAGCAACTGCTGCAGTTTCTCAGCTCGCTGATGTTTGAGAGTGGCAGCGTTTCGAGTTGCAGCGCCGACGTCCTCCACGAAGCTCTCAACACAGTCAAGAGGGTGCTTGGGAATGCCGAGGGACGCAACGCATTGGCGAAGACGAAAGATACCGAGCTGCGAAACTTTCTCGATGCCTTCGTTGAAGCCCCACCATCGAACTGGTCGCTGGCTGCCCTACCAGCGGTAGCAGGCTCCATGAACCGCTCGTCTCGCCTGAAAGCGTTGTGGCGAAGTGTCGATTCTGTCTGCTTTGAAGAATGGATCTGCCCTCTGACTGAAGAGATGGCATCCCACTGCGTCGATGAACTCCTTCAAGCGTGCGGTCCGCTTGCCGGGCATCGAATCGATATGGCAGTCTTCATTTTCCCGTACGTTCTGTGGGCGATCCTGAAAAATGCCGACAGCGATCCCAGAATGGCCACCATTGTGAATGACAACCTTCGAGCAATCATCCAGTCTGCGAGCACGGTGAATCGAACATCGGACGATCGGGTGGTGCAACTACTCATCCACAGTATCAATTTCCTTCGCGAGACTGAGAAAGCCGCATTTGTGGAAGGTCCCAGCCAACTAACGACCCAGCAACCAGCCAGCACGCCAACAAAAAAATCCACCGCAGCAAACGCTACTCCAAGCTCGCTTGGGAATGGGAAAGGAGCCGGTCACGCGTCAGCAGCATCAACGCACCTGAATCAACCTGCATACTCGTGTCTCGTCGAGATCGACCTTCTCGACATTGCTGAGGCTGCCATCCGGGTGAAGATGCCGTACTCCGCGATGCAGTTTGCTGAAATGTGGCTGGAAATCAACCACGGCGGAGTGCTACCTTCTCTATCTGGTGCGAAGACTGGCGGTGACGATTCTCGGATCCGGTCAATTCTGGTGGATGCTTTCAGCTTCGACGATGATGTGGATGGCATTTACGGAGTCAACGACGGTCGCACGTTTGCATCGCAGTTGGTGACTTACAACCGCGAAGGCAACTTTGGACAGTCTCTTCCCTTGTACGACATGATGCTTCAGCTCGGGCAGGGGGATATCGGAACCGTAGAAGGTGTTCTGCACGCGCTCAATCAACTGGGCTATCAGCACTTGCTACGCGGCCAGTTGGAATCCTTCAGCGCAAAAGCTGAAACGACGCCGAAGATTCAAGAGCATTGCTACGAGCTTGCGTGGAAGAGCTTGCAGTGGAACTCGGCGGAGATTGGTGCACTATCTGCGCCAGCTGAGTCTACTTCATTCAAAGTCAACGATGGGATCTCACCGTACTTGCACCAGCGAACATTGTATCAGACATTGAAAGCTCTTGCGCATCGAGACGTGGGCCAACTCACGCGACTGTCAAGTATTGCCAAGCAGCAAATTCTGAAGAACACCCGCACAAGTCTATTCGGAATGGAGAGTACGAGAGAGTCGTGTGCGGCTCTGCTGCACCTCCAGAGCATTCACGAGATTGAAGAATGCGCGAAAATCGCTGCGTCGTTGGCAAGCAGTGGAGTTACGCCTCTTGAATCTCTTTCGCAGCTTTTTGTGGATTGGCAACTGCGGCGTGAGTTCCAGAGCAAGAACGACTACGATGCAAGTGAGGCGTTACTGTCATTGGAAGAAGTGTTGGCCCGAGTTGTCGAGTTACCAACGCCGAGTTCGACTCTAGCGAGCATCCACTTGTCGTTGGCTTCGAGAAGTCGCCGAGCTGGACGAGTTGCGATCGCGTACAAGTCTCTCACCAAGCTCGAAGAGCTCCACAAGCAAGGTCTTCTGGAACTGGACGTTCAAGCTGAGTGGAAGATTGAGCGAGCGAAGCTGCTCTGGAGCCAACGCGAGACACGCAGTGCGATCTGGGTTGCCCAGCAGCTTCACCATGAACTTCAGTCGCGTCTCAACGCACAAGGAACCCTTCCTGTTGAGGGCACAACGCTGAGAATGCTCTACGTCGAGTCATTGACGCTCACTGGCAAGTGGATTGCGTCCCAGCGATCGGAAAACTCGCAAGTGATTCTGCAAGATTACCTTCACAAGGCAACGGAGATGGTTGATGCGATGAGTGAGCGCGAGCTAAGAGCAGCGCCGTCTGGACTCCAGGCTGCCGCTAAGGCACACTTTGCGTTGGCAGACTACATGGCAGAGATGTACCAACAAGTGGCCGCGCGTGTTTCGTCGCGCGAGTGGCTTGCGGGCAAGCGCGTCGCCGAAGCTCGTCAGCGTGAACTGGCTGAGTGTCTCGCAATGAATGAAGCCAAGCAGCTGGAGAACCGTGCCCACATTCACGCCCTCAACAAGGAGGTTCAGTACGATTACGAAGAGCGGACGAAGGTAGAAGCCTCTGTGGACCAGTTTCTGGGTGGAGCGGTGCGCAGTTTTGGCAAAGGGCTGTCGTTGTCAGCGAAGTCCGAGTTGGCGGTCGTGTTTCGCGTGCTGTCTCTGTGGTTCAGCAACCAAACGAAGCCTGGCGTGAACCGTGCTATGCAAGAAATCGTCGACTCAGTGCCGTCGTACAAGTTCGTGCCCCTGTCGTATCAGATTATCTCGCGAGTTGGCAGTAACCCCACGACGACGTCGACGAGTGGCGATGGAGGATCGATTTTTGAGCGGGTGCTGAGTATGCTGGTGCTCAAACTCTGCGAGCAACACCCTCACCACGCATTGGTCCAGTTACTCGCACTCAAGAACAGTGGCGACGTAGAAGGCAAAGGCGCGCTGCAGTTCCGTGCGAATGTTGGTGACGCGAAGGCCGAAAGTGCGAGGAAATACCTGGACAAGCTGCGGAAGGGTGCACAACGTGAGCTCATGGAGTCACTTGACGTGCTCTCGAATGCGTACGTGCAACTCGCGTTATCAGACACTCGTGAGCACCACAAGAACAGCAAGAACATCCCGTTTTCGAAGGCTCCGATCACGACGTTTGGAGGCGGAACGGTGAACTTTGACCAGTGTCTGCGTGATCGCTCTCGTCGCACGGCCTCATCTAGCTCCAGCCGAGCAGTCATGCCCGCCGTGCTGACAAGTTCGATCCCAGCACGTCCGGATATGGATTACTCGAGCGTGAGTCGAGTGCTCTCGTTTGACAACAAGTTCTCGATCACCGACAGCGGCATTCATCGACCCAAGATCATCTACTGTATCGGGTCGGACGGTCGGCGGTTCAAGCAGCTAGTCAAGGGCAAAGACGACACGCGCCAAGATCTGGTGATCGAGCAGGTCTTTGATTCGGTGAACCAGTTTCTCAAGGATGACAACGTTACCCGCGAGCGAAACCTTCGGCTGCGCACGTACAAAGTCGTCCCGCTGTCGCCAATCGCTGGTGTGCTTGAGTGGGTCGACAACACCGTTCCCTGGGGATCCTACCTCGTCGCACGAAGTGGCAAGCGGCTCTCAGCCCACGAGCGCTACCACCCACATGAGTGGAAGCACGCTGACTGCCGCATGTACCTAAAGAACGCGGCGCACGACAAGCTAAGCGCGTACAAAGAAGTCGAGGCCAACTTCACGCCCGTGTTCCACCACTTCTTTTTGGAGAAGTACCCAGACCCAGCGATGTGGTTCAAACGACGACTCGCGTACGTGCAGAGCGTGGCCGTGACGTCGATTGTGGGCTACATTCTCGGTATTGGCGATCGCCACTCGCAGAACATTTTGATCCATGAGGAGACCGCCGAGCTCGTGCATATCGATTTTGGCGTCGTCTTCGACCAGGGCATGGCGCTGTTCACGCCTGAGACCGTTCCGTTCCGTCTCACGCGAGATCTGGTGGACGGCATGGGCGTCTCGGGTGTTGAGGGCGTCTTCACGCGGTGCTGTGAGGCGACGCTGCAGTTGCTTCGAAAGAAAAGTGCATCGGTCGTGACGATTCTCGAAGTGTTTGTCCACGATCCGCTGTATCGGTGGACGCTGTCGCCGCTCAAGGCATTGAAGATCCAAGAAGAAGGCCACACTGTCCAGACCGCATCCACCAAGAACGGTAGCGACACGGACGACACGTCGAGCGACGCGGGCCAAGGCGGCGCTGCTGGGAACAACGATGCAGCGGCCCGTGCGTTGATCCGTGTGAAGCAGAAGCTCGAAGGCTACGAAGATCCGAACGGCAACGCGCTGAGCATCGAAGGCCAAGTCAAGCAGCTCATTAGCGCTGCACAGGACCCGCACAACCTGTGCTCTCTGTTTCCAGGCTGGGCCCCATGGTTGTAAAGCAACAAGCAAATACGGAGGTTGACGCCATGGGGATTCGCGTGAGTTGTGTGCATTTTTGTGGTTGTTGCTATTGTCTGTGTGTTTTCAAATCTACTCCGCCAAAAAAGCCCGCGAGCGCCGCGACCTGACCCCTTGCCACTGGACAGCTCCGCTAGCTCACGAGCTCACGGATCCACGGTCGTCATCCTCTCCGAAGCAACAGGGCTGCTTAGTTCTGGAGACCGAGCAGCACGCCGCCGCTCTGGCCCTGGTTCGGCAGGTACGTCACGTTTCGGGACTTGGCGAGCGTCTCGGCGATCTCACGAGCCGCGTCGATACGCTGCACCTCAATGAAGCCCGTGCCGCTCTTGGCGATGGCATCCGAGACCAGCTTGGCGGCCTCGGATTCACCTTCGGCCTTGATGATCGCGGCCTGACGCTCCTGCTCGGAGCGCATGACCACAAACTTCTGGCGCTCGGCGTCCTGCTGCGCGACCTGCTTGGACTCGACAGCGCGCGTGAACTCCGGACCGTACTCCAAGTGCGTGATGGACACGTCGTCCAGCGTGAGGAAGAACTGCTTGGCGCGCTCGTTGAGCTCGGTCGAGATCTGGCGCGACACCTTGTCTCGGAACGTGAGCAGTTCACTGGCGTCGTACTGCGCGACGACCGACTTGAGCACTTCGTTGCCGACCGACGGCAGGATACGCTCGGCGTAGTCGGCGCCGTACTCCGCAAAGATCGTCGGCAGGTGCTCCTGCTGCGGACGGTGAAGCACACGCAACTGGATGTTGACCATCTGCAGGTCCTTGGTGCCCGTGCGCGAGTTGATCACGCGGAAGTTGGAGCGCACATCCAGGATCGTCGGGTACTGAAAGAACGGGATCTTGAAGTGGGTGCCCTCACCCACCGACTGCTTGAGGATACCATCCTTACGGTCGAAGATCACAGCGCGGTGGCCACCATCCACTGCAAGTACAAGAGAGAGAGAGAGAATGAGAAATTGGTCGAGAAAGGACAGCACTAGATCCGCGAAATTGCGGAGGCTATAGAGCGGATTAGGACGCGGGAAGAGTCGTAAAACAACGCACCGTCGTAGATACACTCCTGCGCGACAAATCCGCCGATCGCCACGGCACCGCCGATGCCCACGAGGCTGTCGAGAACGCGTCGCACCGCCATATTCGTTCAGTCACTTGCTTGTTCTTCTCGTCTCCGCACGTTGGAACTGGGTTTCGACCCCACCGCCCGAAAATCTAGAGCGTAAAACCTGTCATAGTTGATATTTACACACACTCGGACAGCAAACCCTCACTCTGATGTCGCCTCCACAGCCAGTCAGTCCTTTGTTGATGTTTTGTTTGCGAGTGTTGGCTCTCCTCTTAAGTACGCCTCCCATTCAATAAAGTACGCTATCGTACTTTAGCGGATACATCCTTCGCCGAACTTCTTCGACCCGATTAAGTACGAGCACACCATCGCATATACGTACTTAACAGAAGGTACACAGTACCTGCTTCTATGGCCCATGCATGGACACGCACCACTTCCGCATCATCATCGGGCCACCACCACCAAGAAGCACCCACTAAACAACTCTCTCCCTTCCCCAGCGACAATGGCGACGGCATCCAAGGTCGCGGACATTGTGCACAAGACGGTGGCCACGGGGCTCATCGTCATGACGGTCGCGGGCTTCGCGGACGTCACGCGCGGCTTCAGCGTGCTGGTCAAGCGCAACGTGGACCGACGAAACGCTGCCGAGAACGGTGTCCCCCACGCCGACGCCAGCGCTGTGCAGCCCACGGGCTCCAGCTCCAGCGAGCAGTAAGCTACACACTGAAGCGAAAGGCCCACGTGCGTGATCTCCATCTCCATTTGATTTTCCAAGTTTCCCCACAAGCCCAGCGATTGTAAAAGTATCCAATAGACGAACCGTTTCAGTCCACATATTGCCCCAATGCAATTAATAATTGGTGGGCCATTATTGCATCACAGCTACAATGCGCGCACGTTATACTCTTTCTTCGCGGCCTGCGCGGCCTGCGTGGCCTTGTTGGCCACCACGCCAAAGAGCTGCTCGGCCTTGAGCTTGAGCTTCTCGGCCGGTGTGCGCTCCAGCAGCGCGTGGATCTTGGGTGTCTGCTCGACAATAAATTTCTGCTTGAGCTGCTGCACGATCGACAGCTTAGGCTTGCCCAGTTCCGCCTGGAGCTGCTGCAGCCGCTCGAGCTCCTGCTCGCGCTCGCGCATCTTCTGTCGCCGTTGTCTCAACCGCTTTTTCAATACCGAAGGCCCTTGCTTCTGGAGCACCCTTTGCGTGGCTCGCATCAACACACTGGTCTTGAGCAGTGGCGAGCTACTCTCTGCCATCTCCACTAGCCCAGCGTAAAACTTGGCGACCTCTGCTGTCCATTTCTCGATCTGTGTCTTGCCCAGTTGCGCGTCTTCGCTCTGTAAAACCCGAGCCAACGCGTTGAATTCATCCAGCTTCGCCAATTGAAACGCGAGCGACTGCAGCGTTTGCGTGTATGCTGTTGCGACCCGCGGCCACGGACAGCTCAGAAACGGAGGCCGCAGCAGATCAGTACCGGAGAACAGCAGCATTGACTGGGACGAGGAGCCTTCAGGCTTGGGCCGCCACTCCCAGTCGCTGCATCGCCAGCTCGCGGCCGTCTCTTTCTTCTTGGCTTCGTCCTCACTCATCACTAGGAGCTGCTTCTTCGTGAAGCCTCGCTTCTTCATGGTCTTCTTAGTGTCCTCACTCTTGTCCATCTCCGCGGCTACACTCGCCAAGTCCTGGTCCAGATCCAGCACGAGCCCGTACTCCTGGTTATCAGCTGGGCTGCTTCCCAGTCGAAGCCCGATCTTCACCACGAGACGCTGCTTGCCTGTACTCCCGACATACTGGATCGGGTACATCAGCGGGCCTGAGCCAGGGGATCTCTCCAGTAGCTTATCAAACGCAGCGACCGTGGCTTCCATGTGTCTCTGGACGAGCTGCCGCGTGTCCACCGTGTTTTCCGCGTCGATGAGCCGGCCGTTCTTGCAGATCTTCCACTCATCCAGGAACTGCGAGCACTGCCACAGCTTGCCGAGACGCTCCTCGGCCACACGAGCACGCTGGGCGTTGCTCGTGGAGTCCAATACAAAGTCCAAGTACGCCATCGCTCGCACGACCTTACGGGACCGGTGGCCGTCGCCCTGGCTGAGCAGGTTCCGCTTCTTCTTTTGCTCGAGCTTGGCGAGCTTCCGTTCCTGGTACGCGATCCACAGCAGCCTCTCACGCTCTCGTTCGGCTTCAAGCCGATCGAGTTGCTTGCTCATGCGAGCAAACTGCTTCATACTGTGGACGTGTGGGATCAGCCGCGTCTGGTACAAGTCCTGGGCGATCACTGGAGGCAACCGCACAGTCGCGTACTCGATACAAAGCCCCTGGGACGTACTCTGAGCGATCTGGTGGATAGTGTCGTCGTCAAAGTGGAAGTTCTGCTGCAAAAAGTTGGCCACAAGCTGCGGCGTGTTGGTTTCGCTGAGAATCGCGACCGAAAACAGCATAAACTCGGCTGTCGGAGCCTGCTGTACGACCAGATTCCTCTTCGCGAGAGGCGACGCAGGAGTCCGGGACATCGCGTCGCCTCTTAGTACTCGTAGGTTGAAATCCTCGACCAGGAACTCGCCGTTCACGAGCCCACAGCGCGTATCCGTCGCGGTTTCCATGACTTCGTTCAGGTAAAAGAGCCCGGCAGTGGTCGGGAGCAGGAGGTGGATCTTGCGGTTGGGCGAGTCCATGTTGGCGCGGTAGAGCTCGTAGACGTACGCGATGGAAGACCGTACGTCGACCTGTAGAGTGATCAGCTACACGACAACAACATACACTGTGAGCTCTCAGGCATCACTAGAAGCACGAAGACGATCAAACGTACACTGCCGACAGGAAGAGTCTTGATATGGAGAGTCACATAGTTCTTTAGGCTGACAAACAGCACACAACGTCAGTATACTTGGAGGAGGAACATCCCCATACACAGCCACGTACACAGTGCGATGCTTCCGCACAGCGTGGATATTAGCCAACACATTGACGTAGTAGTCTCGATGCTCCGGCGTTCTGGGTCGTCTGTCCTGCTTGCCTTGTCGACTGTGTGCTTCCTCATGTTCGTCCTCCTTGTCGTCCTCAAAACCACTCTCCCCGCGCCTACCAAAGCCCATGAGCTTGAGCCTCAGCCCCGTGTGTCTCGCTTCACGCTCTTGGCCTTCTTGGCTGTGGGTCTTTGGTGTCTTGAGCCGCTGCGTGGACTTGGCGGACTGGATGCGGTTGTACTCCTTCTCGGAAAACTGGAAACACCCAGGAC
Source organism: Pythium brachiatum (assembly GCA_023337615.1). Classification (NCBI taxonomy): domain Eukaryota; phylum Oomycota; class Peronosporomycetes; order Pythiales; family Pythiaceae; genus Pythium; species Pythium brachiatum. Next base: position 2,417 of record JAADXI010000371.1, on the reverse strand, counting down.
AGCCCAGAGCGGAGCGACCACGGCACACCAGGCACGACTCTCCAGCATCAGCTGCAAACCGCCCACGCAGAAGCTCTTGAAGGCGGAGCTGATCACTGGCATTGAGCTTAGCGAGCGAAGCATTGAGACCTCCAGAGCCACCACTGCGGCCCTGCTGACGCGCGAGAAATTCCTCTTGCGTCTGCACCGCCTCCTGCTCCTCCTCGTCCTCACTGCTGCTGCCACCTTCTGCATCCTCCTCACTGATGTCGATCTCTTCCAGCGGGATCTTCACGTACCGGACCTTGAAAAACACCGGAGAGATCTGCGTGGCGTCGGTGTGTTTCGTGATACGATGGCCTGCAAACGCCGGGTGGACCAGTGCTGCTGCTGGTATTTTCACGTTCTGGATCGACTGCGAGACCTGGGACGCAGGACACAACGCGGGCGAGTAGCCTCGAAACACAGGCGAGTGCTTGGTGACATCGCGAGCGTCACGCGCTGGCGAGAAGCGGTACCCGACGGCCGCTGGGTGGCATCGCTGAGGATCCACGAGATCCCGTTCAAGCTGCCGCAGGATCAGCTCCTCCTCCATGCGTTCCTGTTGGTGCCATTTCGAACTCTTATGCTGGTCTTGAAGCAGAGCTAGTGCCTGAGCATCTCTGTCTTTGATCGCCTGCAAGCGGCGCTTGGCTTGGTCTCGTTGGCGCTGGCGATCACGCTCCTTCCGCTCCAAGGGCGTCAGTTTAACAGGCGACTTAGGACGTCCTAGTTGCCGCTGTGGCCTCCGTGGAGGCGATTCAGGCACCGGAACCAACGCCTCAGCTACTGGAATCAACGGTTCAGGCTCGAGCATGATAAGTTGTGGACGAGGAGCCCATCACTCGGTCTCAAATACTTAGTATGAAGTGGTTAGCTGAGACCGTCGTCGAGACGCTAATTCTGGACGAGGTTATCACGCTAACATGAATTCCACGGTAGATGAGGAGCACAGGGACAAAGGTACAGTACCTAACGCTGGGAGGAGCATGACGTAATGGTGCCTCTTCCTTGCTGCTGAGTCAGAAGATCGCAAGGTCAGAAGATGGCGAAGATGGCGACGAGTCAAATGATCAGCTTGCGGCGGTGGAGCTCTGTTCGTCTACAGAACAGGTCCAGTTGGTTCCTAGATTTGCATCCAATTGAAACACTTTAAAGTGAATATCAGCCAATCAAAATGAGCCGTTCGGTTGAACCTGAGTGGTTTCCAGCCGGTTACGGCGTGTCAGTTGAGGTCATGACACAACCGAACACGCGCGGATCAAAGAGCTACAAAGCACGTAGCAGCGCACCATGACGCGTAGCGAGAGCAAGGGCTCGCTGTACGCAGCGGCCATGCTGGTGTCGGGCACGTTCAGCACTGTGATCATGAAGACCGAGTACGGCGTGCGCTCGGAAGGCTCGGAGCTGTGTGTGGACCCATTGGATCCCACCAAGATGACCACGCTGTGTCCGTTCGACAAGCCCTGGTTCGGTGTGCTGCAGATGAAGCTGGCCATGGCGCTGTGTCTCGTGTTCCTGTACGTGCGCAAGCTCGCGCAGCACAAGAACTACTTGGAAACGCCGTTGCTGCAGACCCAGAAAGGCGGCAAGCGGTATCTCGCGACTCCGCAGGCAGCAGCGATTCGCAAGAAGAACCAGTCGAGCGAGACAGCGGCGTTGCTACCTCACAGCAACGGCAACACGGACAGCGATAAGCCAGGAGCGATCACGATGAAGACCGTGCTGGCGGTCGCGCTGCCTGCCGTGCTGGATCTGCTGCAGACGGTCGGCGCGAACGTCGGGCTGCTGTGGATCTCGTCGTCGGTGTACCAAATGGCGCGCGGCTCGGTGATCATCTTCAGTGCGTTTTTCTCGGTCAAGCTCATGAACAAGCGTCTGTACGAGTACCACTACGCGAGTATCCTGCTGGTGGCGATCTCCGTTGCGCTCGTGGGCTGGGCGGGTGCGCAGACATCGGCGTCGGCATCGGCAACCTCGGACTCGAGCCACGCGGTGTTTGGACTGGTGTTCATCGTGCTGGCGCAGCTCCTCACGGCGCTGCAGATTGTCGTGGAGGAGCACATGATGGTGTCGCTGAACGTGAGCCCCATGCTGCTTGTGGGGCTCGAGGGGCTCTGGGGACTGGTGTTCTACATCGTGCTCATTCCAGTGCTCACGTTCACGCCAGTGTCCAGCACGACCTCGGCGTTTGCCAAGATCTGGCACGAGGACTTTGGAGATTCCTTCCTCAAGCTCTGGAACTCGCCCACGCTCATGGTGCTCATTCTGTTCTACGTCATTGCCGTTGGCACGCTCAACGTCACGGCCAACTACGTCACCAAGCACCTCTCCGCTGTCATGCGCAGCATTGCCGAGGTAAGAAGGACCCTCGAGAAAGTACAGCACACAATGTGTGT
>JAADXI010000370.1:0-24057 GCA_023337615.1 Pythium brachiatum | reverse complement strand
TCGCCCAGCAGCAACACGATGGTGCTCTCTAGTTTTAGCGAAATCCAAACGCAGGCCAGTTCACCATTCGATGAAATCACCATCTCTGTTGCTTAGACGCCCAGCACTTGGTGGCGACACGAAACGCAGCGATCGTAGCTTGTTCAGCTCGCCTTCAAACGCGTCCATGTCGATGACTTTGTCATCGTTGTTCACCACGACAACGATGTGAGGACACTCCGTCGCCAACTTCTTCAGCAAACTGATGCATTCACTGGTGAATTCAGCCGCCTTGTCAGTCAGCTCACGGTAATACGTCGTGTTCCACACTGTCACGTCGAACAAACGACCACGAGTTGCCTCCGGACTGGTGATCATGAGCTCGAGGAGACCCAAAAACGTCTTGTATCGTGAATCCCCCTCGTCGTTGGTCTTGATTTTGTCGATCTGAACTGTGGCCTCACGAGTCACGCCCTGCGTTGGAGCGTGGGCCATCAACGCAAATATACCGACCTCTCCGATCTGCGTCGGCTTCAAGCTGAGGCTACACAGGCTGGGTAGTTCAGCCAACGCTGCGAGCCCCTTGTCGGTCACATGCTCCATCAGCAGGATCTCTTGGCCGTGCACGATCTCTCGAATCTCCAGCGACTCTAATTCCGTGCAGTGCGTCGCGATGGCAATCAGCACAGCGTCCGTCATCGCCCACTGGCGACCGTCGTTCCCTATCTCCGTCATGTACACGATCTCGAGGTGCTTCAACGCCGGACAACCAGCAAACAGACTCGCAATTCCTGCCGTGGAGTACGCATACTGATCGTGGTAGAATCTCGCTTCGTTTGTGACGTAATTGGCGTGGTCTCCACCCGCCAGGATGAGTCTCGTGAGCTGGAGCTTTGGGTACTTGGCAAAGATCTGGAAGAACGGATCCAGGTACGGGAACGCGAACCAGTTGAGCTCACGAAGACTCGCACACGACTGGCAGAACTCCTCCCAGACCTCCAGCGAGCAGCAAATGAACTCTTCACACCACATCATCGCGTCCGACTGGAACGAGTGGCGATAGCCGTCAAGGTACTCGATCTTCGGACAATAACGCGCAATGTGGCGCATGAACTCATCGTTGAGTTCAACAAAACTCGGGCCGTTGGGGACGTCCACGGGCACACGCTGCGGTACGCAGAGCTGGCGCAGACCAACGCCGCTGCTGCCGTTATCGTACCACCGACGGACTGCCGTGTTGAGCATTTCCATCAGAGGCAGCAGCTCCGCACCAGAGTCCGAGTCTTCGTTCGGCAAGCTCAACGCCTCTAGGCTTGGGCACTGCGTTGACGCAGCGTCGAGCATCTTGATGAGCTGCGCGGAGTGGAGCGGCGTACGACCGAGATCGAGGCGACGAAGATTGGGACACGAGGCGAACACCCTGGACCAGTCGATCTGGAGAGCGTCAAAGTCTCCCACATCGCCTAGATCTGAGTAGAGATGGAAGCCACGGCCCTGGAAATTGACGTTTCCAAAGTCCAGGCTCAGACACTGCAGGCGATCGCCGCGCCACGCGACTTCGTTGTAGAACTCCTCGACTGCATCGCCTTCCGTCGCGTCCATGCCTGCAGGACGGACAGTCTCGTAGAAATGGAGCCCCATTTCGCGTATGATCCTTGCATAGTCGATGGATACTCCGCCAAGACGATGGAATAGCGCCTTGGGCACGCGCGTGGGCGCCTCGGGGACGACGTCGTCGTGGAGAAATGGCACGTCGTGCATGCGTCTGGTCAGCGGCACGAACTGCAGGATCTTGCGCACGATCGGAGGCGGGAAGAAGGCTCCTCCACAGCCACGATCCCCACCGCTCTCGCCCTTGGGCTTCTTGGACGCCGGCAGCTCCATCGCACAAGACGAACTAGAGCAAGCAGTGAGTGGTCTTTCTCCGTTGTTTTGTCCATCGTGCCACGCTGGACTTGTAATGACGCATCGCAAATTGATCCGAAATTTGACCACCATTGATTGGCTATAAATTGATATAAAGTGTGTTGATTGGGATAAATAATTTGTAGCCAAGATGGATGTGAGACCGTCAAGCATCATTGCCGGACGATCGAAACAGCGAGGAACGAGATGAAGCGTGGGCACGAAGAGGTCGCTTCTGCAGTAACTTGGTCGGTACAGACTCCATGCCAGCAGCTACATGTAGTAGCATTAACGGATGAGTACGCGTCGCGATTCGACCGACTGCCGCTTCGCTCGCGCGCAAGCATTTCTTTTCGAGGATATCGTTGTCGTTTGAGCCACTCAATCCGTCTTCCTACTGCATACTCGAGCATCTACAAGGCCCAACGCTGGAAGTCTGGGATCGAAGAGATCGACCGCATTGCGTCTCAACAAGTCCAGAAGTGGTGGTTGGCTACCACCAGTGATACCGAGATCCAGACAGCGGTATTACAGGGAGTTGCCGAGGAAGGAATCTGCGTGAGCTGATCATCGACGGGCCGTGTTTGTCTACTGTTCAGTCCATGTATCACGGCGCTTCCAGGACTTTAAATCCTTCACCCTGGACTGTCCAGGGCATGTACAGCTATGCAAAGTATCGAGTGGGTGCGGGGGATATCAGCAGACCAACTCGCTGAGTTGGTGGTGCAGCAGTGCCCCGTGCTGGAATCGAAGTCAAATATCGAGGTGACAGCGTTTCCATGACGAGTGAGTCAGCAACACCACGGAGCGACCAGTGCTAGGCGTCAGCATGGAGATTTGCGGTCCGCAACGCAAGCCTCGAAATGTGTGGTCGGCAGTGCCATGAAGAAAGAGCCAGGTGTACCCATTTGAGGTTCTAGAACTGATCCCATCAGAGGGTATCAGATATCATTCTCACAATCTGCTCTTTGATTGGCTGTAAAGCGTTTGCCATGGGAATTGATGGGACCCGACGCGATAAGAACGTGCATCTTCACCAGAACGTGGCCTCCGCATCCGCCCACCCCGAGCTCCACGTGACCAGCGCCGCACTCTCCACCGCCTGTCGCTCAGCAACAACGTCCCTGGCTTCGTGGTCTACCTACACTGGTCGTTACCACTCTCCAACTCACAGCCATGACCCAGAACGACCCGCGCAGTTCCGAGGATGTGAGCCGCACACAGACGGATGAGTCCACCGGCGAGAAAGTCCACGTCAGCATCGCGCCGTACGTCGGGAAAGAAAGCTTTGACGAGATGCATCCTGAGCAGGGCCATCACAACCACCCCAAGCGGTTCTTGTGCTGGCACCTGACGAAGAAGCAGTGGATCGCTGCTGTCGCTGGCTGCGTTTTATTGGTGGCTGGAGCGGTGCTATTGGCTGTGTTCCTCGCGGTCATTCCGTCGCTTTTCCAGCAAAATGTCGACAAAGTGCAGCTGAGTATCAACTATATGGACATCAAGTCTTTACCTACCGACGCTAATTTGAACGTGATCGACGTGGAGCTCAGTGTGCATGTGGCGTTCAACGCCTCAGCTGATGCGAGAATGGACGACGCTCAAGCGGTGATGTACTATGACAACAAGCCGTTTGGCTCCATTAAACTACCAGCACAATCGTTCTCCAAGCACAACAAGTCGTTCGACATGATGATCCGTAATTCAGTCGAGATCACCGACCCAGCCGTGTTTCGATCTCTCAGCAAGGCGTTGGTGAATGACTCCCAAGTCTCCATCGATACACACGCTGTTCTGAAGGCCCACGCAATGGGACTCTCGTACGGTGGCCTCAAGCTCGATCGCCAGTTCACGCTCAAGGCGTTTCATCAATTTAAAGATCCGAAGCCTCAGGTGAACAGTATCAAGCTCAGTGAATGCACAGCCGACGCGTACAAGATGCTGATCAACATCACGCTGGACAATGAGTCGCTCGTGGGGATCGGCGGCGTCGGCGCACTGAACTTGAGTGTTTACTACCAGCAAGATTATCTCGGCCAAGCCATTTCAATGGACGCGAGCCTTGGTATACCACGAGGCGCTGCTTCGATGGTGATTGAGCTTACGATCATTAAAACGACCAAGATGACGACGGCAATGCTCAGTATGGTGGGTGGTCTGCTCGGTGGGAAAGCACAGTTCTACGTCACAGGCAACCACCCGTACGCGACCAAGGCCGTGCTTCTTAACGACGCGTTTGCTGCACTAAACATCAGCATGCTCTACACTGACGGGTTGAGTAAAGTGACGATCAGCCCGACCTGCAATCTGCTGTCGATCCTCACAGGTGAGCGGTAAGCAAGAAAATCCTAAAGAATCAATCTCAGTCTAATAGAGCTGACAACCTCACATTTGACATTCAAGTCGTGCCTCCCGGCCGTGAAGGTAGACTATGGGAGCAAAGGCTACTCAAAACAAACGCAGTGCAGCCTTCGGTCGAAGTTGAAGCTGCAAATCGAGAGTCACTCCGACGCGAGCACGAAGTCGTTGCAATCGATGATGTGATGAGCATTTCACCAACCGATTGAGGAGAGGTTTGCAGCGAGTTTTTGAGGAGGGATGCAAGAAGTCATGAAGGGACTTCACCGTCAGAGTATCTATTAGAGACTCTCAATAATAACATGCATTGCGGCTGTGCATTGCGGGGCAACACGGAGTATGAGCAGCTAGAACTGTCCAGGTGCTGCACAACTCCCCAAGCGGATGGGTGACGAGTGGCCACGTACGTCAGCAGAGTCTTCCTTCAGCAATTCAAACCGGGATCATCCAGCAATACAGGACAGCCTTCTTCTGTACCCACTGTCAGACTGGCGATCAGGGAAGGGGAGGCAGGCAACCTGTACAGGCTCTCCGATCTCAAGCCTCGCAGCGGAAGTCCTTTGCCGACACGAAGACTACAAGAAAATGCGATGGCCCAGTGCCTCAGTGCCAGCATGATTCCCAGAGCGGTAGATCATAGGCTTCGTCACGACATACCGCATGTCATCATGACATGCTCCCTGTTGTGGTCGAGGAGTCCTCTGCTATTATATTAGGAGAGACACAGAAACACTGAGGCCAATTCAAAGAGTCCAGGTTCGTCTTCGTCAAAGCAGCGACCATCAAGAATCTTACAGCACGACTGTCTTGAAGGGAAGTGTCAGTGTTGGCGCTGAGTCAGTGACGCTGCGTGACGCAGCCTGCGTCCCGCGAAATGGCCACGAACGAACGAGGATTGCTGTACACTGCAGTACCACGGGTACATGTGGTACAAAATGACGCTAATTTCAGCGTTTTACAGTTTGCCACTATCATAGTGAAACATATACCTATCTGTATTAGCAGGGTATGACAGTATTGAGCCAATAACCATGTCGGGAATCCAACTACAGTATAGTCGATAATGACGGGATCGGGTTTCAGAGAAGTATTATACTGGGGCGTACTGGAGGACGATCCGGGTCAAGATCGTTGAGGCGGTTATTACAATCAGCTTCCCGCGTGATATGATCATCCGATGAAACGTGGACAGTGTCCCTCGCTCGACCAGAGGGAAACTTGAGTCGAGTCAGACCTTCAAGGTCACCTTGAGGTCGGAGGGAAACAAACGAGACCGCAGGAGAAAAGCACGTGTGTGAATGCTGCGTCGGGGCCAATTTTTGACTCACGGCTGAACAGGGTAGACTGTCTTGTCTTCCGCTGACTGGCTGTCGCAACCATCGCCTACAGCCTGTAGGCTACAGGGCACTCACTGAATGTGCGTAACAGGTTCTGCACCGAAGTGTTCCCTCTGGAACCCAACCAATTTGATACAAAAGGCCCCTTCTTCTCCTCGTTCCAGCTCCCGTCTTGTACACGTCGATGGCAGGCTTTGCATGTTAATCGCTTTGTGTAGGGACAGCCCAGCGCATTGCACCGGACTGTCCAATATCCGGTACAGTCCTTGGGCGGGACCAGGATATCCCTCCCAGTCAAGGCCTCCTCAGACCAACGCAGCCATTCTGCAATTTGTCTCGGCCCCCCGCAGCAACACTCCACCATGGTGCAGACTCCCGAGACCAAGCCTACGGATGTGTACCATACGCACACGCGCAGCAGCACGCTGTTCGTGAACAAGGAAGACCTCGAAGGCTCTGCTTCGGACAACCACCGCGCCAACCGCAAGCGTTTCTTCTGTTGGTTCCTCACCAAGAAACAGTGGATCGTAGCGCTTGTCGCGACGCTCTTAGCGCTTGCTGGTATCGCTGTGTTGATCGTCTTCCTGGCGGTCGTGCCAGCGATCTTCCAGAAGAATATCGACAATGTGGAGCTCAGTCTCAACTACATGGACATGAAGTCGGTGCCGACGGACCCCAACTCCAACAAGATCGATATTGAGCTCAGCATGAAGGTGAACTCCCATGCTACTGCCAGTGCGAGCATGGACGCAGCCGTCGCGACGATGTACTTCCACGGCAAGCCGTTCGGTACGATCACGCTACCGGCGCAGTCGTTCTCCAAGGAGAGCAGCTCGTATGACTTGGTGATCCGTGACAGCCTCACGATCTCTGATGCGGCAGTGTTCGGCTCACTGAGCAAGGCGTTGATGACCGAGAAGGAGGTCTCTCTCACCACGCGTGCGTCAGTCAAGGCCCACGCCATGGGGCTCACGGCCGGCGGACTCACGCTCGAGCGTACGCTCGCGATCAAGGCATTCCACCAGTTTGTGGACCCTGCGCCGATCATCAACGGCTTTAACCTCACCGATTGTCTGTCGGACAAATACTCGATGCTGCTGAACGCGACGCTGATCAACGATGCGCTCGTGGGTGTTGGTGGCACGGGAGCGTTGAACCTGAGTGTGTACTACCAGCAAGACTACATGGGCCAGGCCATCTCCACGGACACGAGCCTCGGTCTGCCGCGCGGTGCGACGACCATGGTGCTCAAGCTGGATCTGTTCAAGACGACCAAGGTCATGGACACCATGCACAAGATGGTCGGTGCGCTCATCGCGAACCAGCCGGTGCAGTTCTCCATCACGGGCAACCACCCGTACGCGACCCAGGCCGTGCTGCTCAAGGGTGCCTTCGAGGCGCTCAACATCAGCATGGTGTACACGGAGGGGCTCAAGAAGATGACGTACAACCCGGAGTGTAACATCATGGAGCTGCTCGGTTAGGATAGAGATGTATCATATCCTATGCGTAGGCTGCAGAATGGTTTGGCTGCTGCTGGTGTTGTGTCCATTTGCGATGGGTGCAGCTCATTGCCCACACGTATCGTGGCCAGTCTTTTACCAGGATGTGCTTGGCGGGCTTGAGATCTGCACGAGTCGTGAACAGTTTCTTGAACTCTCTCCCATCAATATGATTGGTTGATTATCTCCTAGGATCACTGTGATTGGCTGATTAGACACAATTTAGTTCGTCTGGATGACGCTTTTATGCCCCAGCTGGAGCTTGCCTCTCCCCGTAAAGAGACCTTCACACATCTGGAAGTTCATGTGTGGCCCCACGTACCATTTCAGCTGTCTGCAAACATGGACGCCAGCGAGGCTCCATAGTGTAGACTGCCAGGTGTCTGACCGCTCGCTATAGTACTGGGGTTCATCAACTGGAAGCCGTTCATGGGACGGAGGTCTGTGGGTCGATTGGTCCGCCAAGTCATTTCCTCATTTCCCAGTGACTGAGACCCTGCCAACTCAACGAACGCGATGCGTAACGTCACCTTCGTCGATCCGATGCAGCGCGAGAGTGAGGTCAGGCCTGGTGGCTTCCACGCGTCTGAGACCACGAGAAACAGCAAGGTTCTTAACATCGACAACACTGACGATGAGGAACGCAAGCGCTTCTTCTGCTTCAAGCTCTCGAAGAAGCACTGGACGTGGGCAGTCCTGGCACTGATTCTCAGCAACGTAGCGATTGGACTCTTCGTCTTCTTCGTGATCGTGCCAGCGATCTTCCAGATGAACGTCGATAGTGTGAAGCTGAGTCTCAACTACATGGACATCAAGTCCATGCCAACGGATCCGAGCGTGCGGGAGATGGAGGTCGAACTGAGCATCCACCTCGAAGCTGACGCGACTGCGAGTTCTACGATAGACAACGCTGACTCGTTTCTCTACTACGATGGAAAGCCGTTCAGCGCCGTCGTCTTCCCGGCTCAGTCTCTGAAAGGCGGTAAGAACTCGATGGACCTCGTCATGCGTCAGAAAGCTAAGATCGTTGACCCTGAGGTATTCAGTAAGCTGAGCCAAGCGCTGATCACCGAGAAGGACGTGAAGGTTGAGGTGCGAGCGGAAGTCAAGGCACACGCTCTGGGTTTGTCTGTCGGTGGGCTGCAGCTGAAGCGCGAGCTCACGATCAAGGCCTTCCACCAGTTCGATGATCCCAAGGTCGTCACCAACAACATCGAGATGAAGGAGTGTACCTCGGAAGGATACAAGATGATCATCAACGTCACAATGACTAATCCAGCTCAAGTCGGTTTGGGCGGCGTTGGCGCGCTCAACTTGAGCGTGTACCACCAAGACAGCTACCTGGGCCAAGCCGTCTCTCTGGATGGTACAGCGGGTATCCCACGAGGCGCGTCAGTTATGATGCTCGAACTGACGGTCGTCAAATCCCTCGAAGTGATGAAGGCGATGGCGACTATGGTCGGTGGTCTGCTCAGCTTGAATGCGCAGTTCTACGTCAAGGGCGACAACCCGTACGCGACCAAGGTGCCAGGTCTCAAGGCAGCGTTCGCGAAACTCAACATGAACATGCCGTACAAGGACGGCCTGGCCAAGGTCACGATCAACCCGAACTGCGATCTTCTAGCAATCATGGGTAGATAGAAGATGTCAGCGTTAGTATCTGTGTGTCGTATCGTAGTCGTAGTCGCCGTGGAGTAGTAGTCAAATATCAATGCAAGTGCGTCAGTCATTTTTTTCACACGTCACAGATTTATCACACGTCACAGATTATTCTGAAAATCAACCAATCAAATGGTCTCCCTCCAACTTTCACGTCGTCTGAGTCTGAGTCCCCGCCATCCACATCCACCAATGGAACTCTTCGTCTCCATTGCGGACACACCCAAAGAACACCAACGACGCCAGCAAGCATGAAGCGCGGACGTGATACCGACGCCGACGCGTCTAGCGCTGTGAAGAAGAATAGCGCAACTACTCCCACCACTAGTGATGCTGGCTTCGCGTCGCTGCCGCTGCCCGTTCTTTCTCACGTGTGGAGCTACGCTGTAAGCATGGACGTGAGCGATGGCGTGTGCGAGAACGCCGAGTATCAGCTCTTGGAAAGCAACGTCCATGAGCTGCAGCTCGTGTGTCGCTCGTGGCGTGACAACATGCAGCAGATCCTCAAAGAGAGACTCGCGACAGTGGCCGTTGTGGACGTCGTAGCGGCTGCGAAGAAGCGTGAAGAAGACGGCGACACCACGCCGCTGGTGCTCAAGCTCGTGCCCAAGAACCCGAGCAAGCCTGTGACCGACGTGCGCGTGCTCATGGGCGAGATGTTCTCTGGCCACGACTTCAACGACCGTGGCTTCTGGAATGACGACGAGCAGGCGCTGGTCGCCGTGCGCATGGAGCGAGACCCAGTGTTCCACAAGAGCCAACCAGAGATCGACTGGGAGGCCACGCTCGCGCCGTTTGCGTCCACCATCACGCGTCTGGATCTGTCACGCATGCTGCTGTACACCAAGCAGCTCGGTGATATCTTGCGTGCAGCAGGCAAGCTCTGCCCGAACATGAAGGCGCTGATCTTGCCACCTCTGGAGAAGAAGTTCTTCAAGAAAGAAGACGTGCGCATAGACAATATGAAAGCGCTGGGGGAAGCCATGAAGCTCTGGTTCGAAGCCAGCGGCGGGCTCACGCATCTGCGTGTGCCGTACGTGGGTATGGACCTGGTCGGCATTGTAAACTATGTCAGTGGTCTCACCAAGTACTGCCCGAATCTGGAACACCTCGACGGCTGGCGGTTCACTTTCATCGAGCAGTGTAACCACGAGATCGTGACGTGTGACGAGTACATCGCGGGCGCGCCGGAGCTCTGGGGGACGTTCTGGTCGAACATCAACAAGCTCAAGTCATTCAACACCGTCGTGCTGCCGTTCCAGGAAGCGTACTACTTGGAGATGGCTGAGACGCCCAAACCCGACCTCGAGGAGCTAACCATCAGCTTTAACTCGCTCATCTCGTTCTCAAACCCGGAGATGGACAGCGATCTGTTCAGGGAGGTGATCACCGTGTTCCCTGGGCTGAAGGAGCTGACTGTCGTGTCAGGTGAATCCCCCGACGAAGAGGAGTGGACGGCGACCAAGACGTTCGACGACGACTTCTTCCTGGCTGTCGCAGAGAACTGTACGAAGCTGGAGAAGCTGGACGTGCGCAGCTTTGTGGATCTGGAGGAGATTTCTGTGAAGAGTCTGAAGGCTCTCATGGCGAAGGAGACCCTGTCAAAGCTGAAGATCCGAAGCATCGCGGAACTGGACCAGTCGTTCCTAGAGCTGCTAGATGATCGGATCCGCAGCAAGAACCAATTGCGGATGTCGCTCATGGTCACGCGGATGCGCGATATGATCTGGAAGGTGCTCGCGCGTGTCGCTGAGATGAAGACCGAAGAGTTCAATGGAGTTTCGCTGTCGCTGTCGCTGAAGACCCACGAGGCCTTTGGCTTTGTGACGGTCAAGGGCGACGATAAGAACGCTCACCTCCACGAGGCAAAGGACGTCATGAAACTGTTCGAAGAGATGAAGCGCGTCCACGGCAACACGGTGCGCGTGCACCTCCACGTGACGCATCCGTCCAAGGACCACGACTCGAAGTGCGTGCTGTTCGACAGCTTGGAGCTGAGCATTAACGATCCGCAGGGCTTTGTCTGCTCACGAGACAAGTTCACCGAGTGTGGCAACGATGATATCGAGCAGCTTCTGTGCGAAGACGATATCCGTAAGGACATGGTCTTCTTCCGCGAACCGGAAGGCGCGCTGGAGGAGCTGCGCGAGATCATCGAGCACACGCGTCCACGCCGCATCCACATCCCAGGCATGTCGGACGACGAGGGTGATGAGGATGGAGATGGAGCAGGCGACGGCGGCGACGGTTTGTTCGGCTACGACTTAGGGGACGATGACGAAGGCGTCGAAGACAGTGACGATGAGGAGGAGGGCGATGGCGAAGAGGATGATGACGAATAAGTGATTGATGCCTGCATATGCTGTGTAAATACCTAGGAAAACACGTTGGTTGTGGTTGACATCTGTTAGTGTTGCCCACTGAAGAGTACTCCGGCCAACGGGCTCTCGCCCTGCCACGTCTCGATGATTCCAGGGGCCAGACAGTCTTTCGCACACGGATGCGCCACAATCTCCCGTACGCCAAACCGTTCCTTCCGTCGGAACCAACCAAAGGCCTCCGGGAGGTCCAAGCTCAGCTCCAGGTGACCGAGATCCACGGCCTCTTCCTCTGCTACCTTTCGGAACGCCATCGGGGAATAACTGGCGTCTCGCACGATTGTGTGGACGTGGATCTGCGCCTCGCGTTCGCTCTGGCCTTGTAGCTTCGCCACGATTTTACTCAGCTCGTCCTTCCGGATGCCGCCTCCGATCTCAATACTGCGGTGTCGTTCGGTGCTGGGGATGATGCGAGTCAGCGACACTGCGAACGTGACATCGTCCTGCTTGCTATCTGCGAGCACGCGAAGGAGATTCCACGCAACGTACTGGCCGCCGACAAACGACATACTCAGCTGAAGTCTCGGCCACGTCTGGAGGAGATGGACGACAATACTCTGCGGAGCCTGCCTGAGCCGTTGCAGCTCCAGCACTTCTAGATGCTCCAGCCGCTTCAGATACTGGAGACCCATATCGCCGATCGGGAACAGCACTCTCGGATCAGCGCACTGGATGCGTAGCTCCCGCAGCTGAGGACACTGGATCGCCAGGTAGCCCATGAACTGGTCGCAGATACATTCTTCCGGACTCCACACATCTCTTCCCATGACTGGCACTTCAATCCGTAGGAACTTGAGGTTTTCCCACGCCAGCGACATGGTCGGAAACACGGATCTTGAGACTTCGTAATGGCGAGCTTTGGCTGAATCAATCGCCACGACAAACGACTCGAGCTTGGGGTTCTTGCTAAAGGCCACAGCCGCGACATACATGTCATCAAACGGCATCATCACCATGTTGAATGCTCGTAGCTGGGTACAAGAGGCCCAAAACTTGGCCCAGAGAGCCGCGGGTGCTGGCCAGTAGGCCTCGCAACTGGCTTGGCCGCCTTCGTGGAGTTGGTAGGTGTCTTGCCATCCGTCGAGGTACTGGATAGCTGGACAGTACGCGACCAGCGCACGCAGCAGTCGAATGGCAGTGTTCTCATCAAAGCGTCCGAACGGGATCCGCAGATGCAGCAGCCCACCGTTGGCTCGGTGCCATCGCATGAGTGCGCCGTACAGTTCGTTAAGGTTTGACTCACGTGCTGCATTATCCTCACTGTATCGAGGTGTTTGCTTGGGCAACCGAAGCGCACGGACTTGAAGACATGCTGTCGATGCAGCATGGAGAACACTACCGAGGTGGACAGAATCCAACGGCATTTCCGATAGATCGAGCCGCACGAGTGTCGAGATCCGAGGCTGAAGCAGCAGTTCCCAGTCGATGGAGATGTTCCCAAGGCTGCGAACGACGCGTGGAGAGTCTCTCGGAGGTACTGTGGGGCTGCCGTGGTCCAAAACACTGTACCAGTCTTCTTTACAGGCTTGAAACTCGCTCATAATCATGACGTTGCGCATGAGAAGCCGCAAATCCACGGCGCCAGGGTTGGTTGTGACGCTTGCGCTACTCCCATTGGCTCGTGTTGAGTGGTTCTTGGCGAGCGCGCTGTTCACGTCGATATACGCAACGTAGCTGCTCCATACCTCGATTATCTGCTTCACGACCACGCACCAGTCGTGGGAAACGAGCTGGAATGGTGCGAGTGATCGATGCAGCAGGCGAAAATCGAATGGCGTCGGGTACAGTTTCGCGGCATCTTGACGCACAACCACGAAGCCAAACACGACTTCAAAGACACCGACGGGTAGAGACGAGATGTGGCATTTCGTGCCAGGCCTTCTTGGCGCCAGGTCATCTACAGAACGGGGTGTGGAGGCCGTGGCATCGGCCTCAAGCTGACGCTTCATTTTCGAACTTGGGGCAAAATCGAAACTTTCGCTGCTAAAAAGCGTGTTTTGAGATTGTCTACTGAAATAGGGCAGATGCTAAGTTGATTCTCAAAGTTCCACTTTGACCAATCATTTCGCAGGAAACGAGGGAGCTTTTTGCGTGTCAAAACGTATCACCTTGTTTTGGAAACTACGCTCCTTTCCTATCACGTGACGAGCTCACTTTTCGAATTGGACAAGCATGGGCACAGCGCCGACGATGATCGCGAAGACTACGGCGCCATTAGCCCCAGCGACGCCCTCGGCCCCAGCGGAGCCATCAGCACAAGCGCCACCCTTCGCCCATTCAACACCCGCAGTCCACGCCATGCCATCAGCCCCAACGTTGCCAATATCCCCAGCGGTGCCCTCATCCACAACGTCGCCGTTACACCCCACGGCGGCGTCGCCTTTGCTGCCTTTCTGCGAGTATCTGCGGCTCCGCCTAAAGAGCGATAACGTGGAGCTGCTCACGCGCATCGCGACTGAGTTTCTCGCTCAGCCGCCGCGCTTCACGACGGTCAAGTCGATGCTCCAACTGGCATTTCCTTTGGTCGTGCTGCTACCTGTGGACAACGACGACCCAGCTCAGCGTGCGAAGGCCGACACGATGTTGGAGGAGATGAAGCAACGCCGAGATCCGCAGCGCCGTGTGTTTGACGATCTGCGGTCAGCTCTCAGCACAGAGATCGTGCTGAAGAACTGGGACTGGCTCGCGCAAATCTACCAGGAGTTTTGTGTGGGTGAGGAACACTGTCTCGAAGAGTTTGTGCGGCTACAGTGCCAAGCGATTTCCATCATTCCAACGGTTCCAGTGATCTCGTGGGTCGGTGGTCCAATCGCCAGTGGGTACGAAGCGAAGGAGAGTAAGCCAGTGACACATAAAAGGATCAAGATGAGTTCGAGACCCAAGCTCCCAGCGTCGGCTGCACCACCACCACGAACTATGGCGGACAACCAGGTCGCAAGTGAATTGCGGGACCGTTTGTATCAGGAATGCCAAGCTGTGGAGATGTCCAAGCCCTGGGGGACGATCTTCGATGTGTCCAAGATCGAGTATCCGTTTGATGCCGAGAAGTACCCGATTCTTGCTGAAAAGCTGGAGAGCTTTTGGCAAAATCACGCCCACGCGGTGTGGGAACGGGCCCGCTGGTGTCGCTTATCGTCGAGCCCCGAACACGATAGAATGGAGCGCAAGTGGTGTCAGGAACGTGCGTCGCGGATCTTCGAGTCGTGGGTGATTGAGCCGCTTTTCAAGACCTTTGGCGCACAGTTTTTCGTGGATTTCGACAAGCGACAAGAGCGCCACCACTGGTGGTTCTACCGCGAGCCGGTCGTGGATCTTCTCGACATCGGTCTCACGCTGGGGGAAGAAGCCACAGTCCAATACCTCAGGTCGACATGCCTGGAGCGTTTCCCGGAGCCTCCTCCTGGCTGTATCCTGCTGCGACCCAATCCTGAACAGCACGGCTGGAGCATGTTTTCGACCAAGCCAAAGTTTGATCACATTCGAGCAGCGATCAAGAAGGCCAAACAAGCACTCTCTAGGTGGTGAACGAAGTTCCTGGACCTTGTGACCATCGAGATACCGGTATTGTCAGTTGCTTGAAGAGACCGTCACCAATGGCTACACAGATTTGTGAGTGCTGGTCCTGCCACGCTGGCATCTCCGTGCCCATCTTTCGAGGTGGAGAGAATGGGGCCCGGCCTGCAGTCTTCCAGTCGTGGTCTCCATTTCGAGATTTGCGACCTTGAGATACAACTACCATGGCCGCCAAAGAGCCCGAGCCCAGTCCGCCTCCTGTGCACCAGGAGGAGCCTCTCGTGGAAGATGCTGGCGGTGAAGCCGGCGAAGAACTCGCCCCCACGGGGAAGAAAAAGAAGAAAAGGAAAAAGAAAAGCAAACACACGACTGTACCAACTGGTACCAAGTTGCCATTAGCGCGTGGAGTCACGGGCGTCACCGACAGCTACGTCGCTGTCGGGCAGAGCAATCCACCGTCGATTCCAGTGGCCAAGCTGTTCCCCGAGCGGGATTTCCCGACTGGTGAGATCCAGCAGCACCCAGGCGACTGGAACACGCACCGCATCACGAGTGAGGAAGCGCGTGCACGGGAGAGAAACAGCGAACGTCTCTACCAGAACATTCGCCACGCGGCCGAAGTCCACCGCCACGTGCGCAAGTTCACGCAGCAGCTCGTGAAGCCCGGCATCCGTCTCATCGACTTGTGTGAGCAGCTCGAGAACAAGAACCGAGAGCTCGTGGAAGAAGCCGGCTTTGCGGTATGTATGTTTGTTGTTGTTTTAGTGTGGATTTTAAAGCTGTTGTCTGATGGAGCTGATTGTTATTTTCTATAGCGGGGCATTGCATTCCCCACGGGCTGCTCGCTCAACCACGTCGCGGCCCACTACACGCCGAACCCAGGTGACCACACGGTGCTGCAGTATGGCGACGTGATGAAACTGGACTTTGGCACGCAAGTGGACGGCCGCATCATTGACTCGGCGTTCACTGTGGCGTTTGACGCCAAGTTTGATCCGCTCTTGGAGGCTGTCAAGGCCGCGACCAACGCTGGCATCGAACACGCCGGCATCGATGCTCGCTTGGGCGAGATCGGTGCGGCGATCCAGGAGGTTATGGAGTCGTACGAGATCGAACTGGACGGGAAAGTGTACCCCGTCAAGGCCATTCGTAACCTTGGAGGCCACTCGATCGAGCAGCACATGATCCATGGTGACAAGCACGTGCCCAGTGTCAAGACCAACGACCAGACCAAGATGGAAGAGGGCGAGATCTTTGCCATTGAGACCTTTGGCACGACGGGCCGTGGTTACACCATCGAGGACATGGAGTGTTCGCACTATATGAAAGTCCCCAACGCACCGCATGTGCCGCTGCAGATGCCTCGTGCCAAGAAGCTGCTCGCTCACGTGAACCACACGTTTGGCTCGCTGGCGTTCTGCCGTCGCTGGCTGGAACGTGACGACGGTGGCTCGCGCTTCCTCAACCCGAAGGGAGCGAAGCAGGAAAAGTATATCGTTGCGTTGAAGCACTTAGTGGACGCTGGCCTCGTGAGTGCGTTGCCGCCGCTTGTGGACATCAAGGGCAGCTACACAGCGCAGTACGAGCACACGATCATCCTCCGCCCGACGTGCAAGGAGGTCGTCTCGCGTGGCGACGACTACTAACCACAACCAACAACCATCGCGAAGAACACGCAGCAGAATCGAGTCGCAACGATCCGTCTCATGTCATCTTCGAGGACGGATAGTCTGGGCTTCTCATTCATTAAGTTAGTTTCTAGACTTGGGAAGAAGTCAGAGACTCAGCAGACCGATGAATACAGCTCTTTGATCCGTTTACATTCTCGCACTTAGTAGCAGTCTTCCATATCCCAGTCGGAGTCTGTCGCTTCTTGCGTGACTTTGCCGGCTTGCGAGGCCTTTTTGAGTCGCTGGATTGCCTTGTGCATGGTCTCTTCCGTCGCGCGCGTGGACCACATGCTCAAGATCTCGGTGTTGTGTCTCTCCATTCTAATCTGAAAGCCCTGTGGTGAATTAGGGAATCGTTCCGTGGCATTCTCGCGTAGATACGCCAAGCACTTCTTCAACCCGTGGGCGACGCCGATCGACATCACGTTCACATATGGCTGGCGGTACCACCACCAGTAGCACGGCGTCGTGGGGTTGTCCAGATCCACAAAGAACTGAGGGCCGAGAGCCCGGTACGCAGGTTTGACCACGCTCTTTGTGAACGTTTGCGCAGCACGCTCTTGACGAGCCCGACGTTCGCGAATGGCTTCGACTCCATTCTTCTCCACATCATATTTGTACCAAAACGGACGTTCCCACACGGCCCGGGCGTGGCTCTCCCAGAACCGTTTGAGCTTGAGTGCGAGAATCTTGTGAACTGACGGGTCAAACGGATACTGGATCTTGGAGACGTCAAACACTGTGACCCACGGCTCCGTGCGCTCGATCGCTCGGATCGTCTTGCAGATGATGTGTCGATCTTGTTGCAGTGCTGGAGACAGTGTCAAGTGCAGAGGCTCGCCGCGGATCTTCTCGAGCTTCGACAGTCGTGGGCCGGCGCTCGCTTTGCGTAGATTAATCTTCACGATTCGCCGGCGACTAGTAACTTCTTCACTCCACTCGCTCGAGTCGCTTGCGCCGCCGGCTTCTGAAGACTGTTCGAATACGGATCGCCGCTTCGCCACAATTGGTCTCGCGACTGGTTCCAACGGATAAACTCCAGCGATCGGAGACGTAGGGATGATCGAGATAGCTTGGCGTTGGAGTCTGACGAATTCTACGAGGCAGTGCTCTTCGCCCACGCAGAAATCGTTAAAGATCTGGGCCAGCCAGTCCCAATTCTTGAGCATGATCTTGCCACTCAGAGCCACTCGTAGCTCCTGAAACGCACGCTTCGCGCGACGCACCTCGCTCTCGCGGACGCACTTCATACAAGTCAATATCGCATCAGCTTGCGCACGTTTATCAGTGTCTTTGATGTCCACAGGCAGCAAAGCGACGAGTGGAAACGCGAGCCGCAGCATCGAGTCGACGGTGTGCAGACGCTGTGGATTAGTGAGAAACTCCGTGACGACGCGCTGCAGCAGCTCGAGGTTGTCGCTCTTCATGCGATAGAGTAGATACTGGTAGAAGGGCAGCAGCAGCGATGGAGCCTTGGAAGTCGTAGCGCGCATCCCGTTCTTTGGTTCCATAGCGAAAGGACGCATCATCTTCATTTTCGTTGGCGAGGAAACACTGGTCTCAGACGGGGAAATTGCAAATCAGTACCCAAAGTGAACCATCAGTTACAAATCGGTACCCAACCCTTTGCAAAGATGCCAAATCAGTACCTATTCGCCGGCCTTTCGCCACTTTCAATTTCAGATCAGTACCCTGGGCGGTTCAGGGCCTAATATTGGTGGAGTTAACCTGAACTGATTTGCAAACTTCCAAGTAAACGGTACTGATGTGCAAACGTTAACCCTTTTTGGGACCGAATTGCAATTTCCCCGGTCTCAGACCTATAGCAATCATCCGATCTGTTTCATATCTGATTCAGTGGAGCCATTCTCGTCATCCGGATAGCTGTATACTTGAAGAAGCTGCTCGTCTCTGATTGGCTAAAGCCACACTTGGTTAGCTTTAACTAGTTTCTTCTCTCGACGTTTCGCGTATTTACCCATGCTAATTAGCCTCGCGTAAGTCACAAGTCACACTTGGCATCTGATACAAATTGATTGCGAGGTGTTTGCTCCTGTTTCACCGAATCCAGCGTGAGACGCCGCTTCACACTCGCACGCGCACGCGAAGCGCCATCCACAAGCGGCGTTTCTCAGTCTCCAGCGTCTCCTACAAGCTCCAGATTCGGCGTGAACTCCTACCTCTCCATGGACGGCTTCACCTCGCTGCCGCTGCCGCTGCTGCAGCGCGTGCTCTCGCTAGTGGACGGCGACTACGTCGTCGACGTCCTGCCACACACGCCGCGTATCCCCAAGCCGTTCTTCCATTCGTTGTCGCAGGTCTCCACTGGTTGGCACGGTCTCATCAAAGAACTGGCGCAGTATCAAGAAAGGACAGCACTGGCGTTGCATATCGTCCACGGTACGAATGAAGAGCTACGCGCGTTTGATGCAGCGGTCAATGCTCGTGGGGACCAGCTACGCTCACTGACGCTGCGGCTGGGTAGTGACGAGTTCATCCGGTCGTTTGAGATCTTCAAAGCCCGTGAGAACGAGCAGCGCATGGACGACCACGTGCTTATCGACTGGGACGCGGTGTTCACGACCTGCTCTAAGCTCCAGCGGCTCGATTTGTCCGGAGTTCCCATGCATTCCAAGCATCTCCAGCGCATTTTGGAGGCAGCGTCGCGTCGTTGTCGTGACCTTCAGGCGCTGATCATGCCCAAGCGAGAATGGCACCGTGGCCCCGTGACGACCGAGTGGCTGCCGACCATGAACGTACTGTACCAAGCGCTGAAGCGGTGGTACGCGTACACTCGCCGCAACGGCAAGCGAGGCCTCGTGCAGCTCTCTGTGCCTCAGCGCATCACCCGAGGCAACACGGAGGCGACGATCCATGAGCTAGCTGACCAGTACCTGTATGCCGTGGCCACGTACTGTCCCGATCTCGAGTACTTCGACGGATGGAAAGACACCTACCAGCAAGTCGATGCACGGCTTCTGTGCGAAGAGCTGTTGTACTGCTCCAAGTCGGCGTGGCTGGTGTTCTGTGAGCGCTGCCGCTATATTCGTGAGCTCAACTGGTACGTTTTGCCGTTCATTGACGACTTTTTCGACGTTTTTGCGGCCTTTCCGAAGCCAAATCTCAAGAAACTCACGCTCGCGGGAGGCGACCACATCAACTTCAACGACAACGCAGTGTTTGGCACGTACTACACCGACGGACCGTGGATCTATTCAGCAGACAGGCTCAACCGCGTCTGTAAAGCGTGTCCTTCGCTGGAGGAGCTCCACGTGACCTTCCAACTTCCGCCGTTTGACGATGGCACGCGTCAAGACACTGTCACCGACGGCCTCCTTGTGTCACTGGCAGCAAACTGCCCCCAGTTGCGATCCCTGGTTATCGCTGAGCTGTTCGAAGCTGACTTTTACGGGTCAATTGAAGGTGTCACGGACAGAGGAGTCGTCGCGATCGCTCAACTACCGGAGCTGCGCGACGTGAGACTCAAGGCGACGAGTTGTGGAGGCGCAGGGATCGCGGCTCTCTTGTTGAATGCACCGACCGAAGGCCCTGCACGCGATGTTAAACTCGTGGTTGGAGAGGATGCTAGCGACGGGGAGCATCGACCGTACCGAGCAGGCTTCTACGAGATTTTGGCTGAAGCGCTTGGCATTTTAGTGGATAAAGTGGACGAGCTAGAGGACAAGCGCTTCAATTTGCGCTTGCTGGGCCACCACCGCGGCAAACACAACGGTGCACTGTGGAGAGGAACTGCTACGATTCTCCAAGACCAACTCACGCTGTTGTGTCCCTGGATCCACATCACGATCACGGAACGCCATAGACAAGTCGTGGCCACGATCACGACGACAAAGACAACTGCAGGGGCTGCCGCAGTCATACTCACTCCTACGGCGAAGCAAGAGAGCCAAGAAAGCTGTTGGTCGCTGTGGTCAATGATCACCACGTGGCTATCGAGCCGTTGGTACTCGACCAAAACCGCTGACCAAAAGTTTATGGGACGCGGCGACAGCGAGCGACCCCCACTTGCCCACGCAGCATGAGTCTACGATTTTCAGTCGTTGGCATTACCGGTTGAAGAGCCTCCACAACGATGAGCACCCAGCGCCGACCGGCAAAGCTGCTGGGCTTCTGTGTGTTCCTCTCTCAGCACGTGAAGTGCGACAATATCGAGCTGCTAACGCGAGCGGTGTGCGAGTTCTACCACGAGCCGCGCTCGTTTGGAACGATCGGGCTCATGCTTCGATTGTCGCTTCCGATGATCGCTATCCAACCACAAACCGTCTCGTCCAATGTCGAGCGGCTGCAAGCGCTGGAGCGGGCCACGCGTACGCGCTACGAAGGAGACAGCGAGGAGCTGGTGGTTCTCCACTGTGCGCTCAAGCCACGGATCATTCTGCACAACTGGGACTGGCTTCTGCAGATCTATGCCGACTACTGTGTAGGCGCGGACCGTACGCTGGTGGCGTTTCTGCGCCTTCGTCGCCAAGCGATTAGTGTGATCCCAGCGACGCCATTCACGTCTACGCTTCCCATTGCACGTAACCAACACGTGGAGGTCGTGAGAACTCCGGAACTTCCCGAACTGCAGTCCAAGACTGGTGTTGTCAAGCCAAAACAATCCAAGAAACCGAGCAGCGCACCGGGGGGTGCGTCGCACCTCTTGACCAACATTACCTCCGACGTGCAAGATCTTCTCGACGCGATACGCTCAAACCAAGCCATCATCGAGCGCCAGAAGCCGTGGGAGAAGGCTTTCAACGTGGCTACGATCGCGTATCCGTGCGACACCACCATCTACCCACAGCTCGCGCGCGCATTCGAACGGTTCTGGTCGCGCCATGCTCGTGCAGTGTGGGAGCGGAACTTTTGGTGCCGCTTTCCACAGCAAACGCACTGCGCTGAGTACGAAGAACGAAAAAAACGCCAACGGGCCGCTGCCAGTACGTTTGAAGCCACTGTGATTGTGCCGCTGTTCAACGAGCTCGGCGCGGAGTTCTTTGTTGAGCTGGACGAACAGAGCGAGCGTCACTACTGGTGGTGGTACCGTGGTCCACTGGTGGATCTGGTGTGCATTGCAAGCGAACACGGCTTGGACGCGTGTCTCGAGTACCAGAAGTCCCAGGCTCGCGTTCGCTTTCCTGTGTCTCCAGATCGCGGCGAATTTCGACCGTATCTGCACCAGCAAGACCAAGGCGCCAGTATGTGGTGTACGATGGTGAACTCGCACCACATTGTGGAGGCGATCAATGAACTGAAGCAGAGCCGCACGCCGAAACAGATTGCCACGGGGACGCGCCGTCCTGGCGCAGACGCGGAGTGAGCTGCGCTGCCGTGGACTGGCATATGTGTGTGTGATTTCATTCCATGAAGAGTTGTGAACGCTAAACATTTTAATCTAAGCAAAAAAATTGTTTTGAGTTCTAGCTTAAGCGGACTCGCGCAGCAGACGGCGTTGTGGGCACACCGATATGGATCCTAAGATACTCGCGGTGCTTGAGGTTCGAAACGTAAACGACTTGACCTTGCGCCCCTCGGTGCCGAGGCTTGCGGCGCTCAACACGCCCGATGCCATGGCGTTCGTGGAAACGGACTGCCCGGAGCAGAAGGGCGACTCGAAGAATTGGAGCTCTTCGTACACTGCGTTGATTGCTGGAAGCACGTATGACGCCAATGGGAAGTCGAGTTGGCACGCAGCGTCTGTGTAGCAGACATTGTTCGAGATGTCGTCGACTTGGACCGAAGTGCCCGCGTAGTTTGGCTGCGTATAGAGAACAATCGACTGAGGAGCTGGCGCGGCTGTGGTTGGAGCTGGCGTCACTGTGGTCGGCGCTAGAGTAACCGTAGTCGGAGATGGTGTCGCCGTAGTTGGAGCTGGAGTAACCGTGGTTGGAGCTGGCGTGGCCGTAGTTGGCGCTGGCGTGGCCGTCGTAGGTGCTGGCGTAATTGGAGTGTCGTCTCCTCCCGGACACAGCGCTCCGGCTTCGACGTTCGTAGCCGGAGACATCGAGACCATCAGGGCCACGAGAGCAGCGAGCTTGGCGGCGAAGGAGATACACTTCATGCTGGAGTTGTTGGTACGAGACGAGAAATCGACGGGCTGCTTGACGCAGGACGAGGCCGATTGGAGAATGACGCGGTGCGTTGGGAGTAGACAGCACAAAACAAGGACGTGTAGAACCTGTTGCAGCGTGAGTACACGTGTACCGGTACTGCAGACTCACAGTCAATGCAAGAGAGCTCGTTGAGTTCAGCACTGTCATGTGTCCGTGGCCAATCTGTAGTCGGTTCTGCGTTTCTTATGGCTGACTGGTTGGACGTTTTTGAGTATAACCAACCCAACTCACTCAATCCGGATACTGTATCACCTGCCTTTTGAGTGCAGATGGGAAAACAAGTTCTGTCCACAACCAGTACTACTACGTAGTAGTATCTTTCTTCTACTACTACGTAGTACGTAGTAGTCACCAGTACAAATTCGTGATTGGAAGTGCGTCGTACTGCACAGTATGAGCTCCCGCGTGTGGTTGTATTCCATCTAAGCTCAAGAGCCATATTCTAAAGCATTAGTTTGACTCACGCAGGCGGCGCTGTGGGCAAATTGACAAGGATCCTCCAATAGGTGCAGTGCGTTTGCTTCGAAACGCGAACGACTTCATCTCGCGGCCCGTGAGGGTGAGGTCTCGGACGTCCAGAATGTTCTCTTGGAGGTCGTTCTTGAAAGTTGCTACATAAGAGCAGTCGTCCGACTCAAAGAACTCGAGGTCGTCGTATAATCCGCGCAAGGTTGTGAGGTGGTACGACCCCAGTGGAAGGCTGGCTTGGCAGGCAGCAGTCGTGTAGCAGGTATCGGTGAAGCCGTCGAATTGGATCGAATCGCCCGCGTAGAATGGCTGTGTGAAGAGAACAATCGTACGAGCTGGACTAGTAGCTGGCGCAACGGTGGTTGGCGCTGGGGTCACCGTGGTTGGAGCTGGAGTAACCGTCGTGGGCGCTGGAGTCACCGTCGTTGGCGCTGGCGTCACCGTAGTAGGTGCTGGCGTGATTGGGACATCGTCTCCGCTCGGGCACAATGCTCCGGCTTCGACGTACGTCGCTGGGGACGTGGAGACCACCAAGGCCACGAGAGCAGCGAGCTTGGCGGCGAAGGAGAGGCACTTCATACTGGAGGTGTTGGTACGAAGGTCGACTGGGTGCTGTGCGCAGGACGAGGCCAATTGTGGAATGGGACGGCTACATTAGACGCAGACTCCAATCGATGCATAGGCCAGCAGAGTCCTACTCCTGTAGGCTACAGGAAGCATTGCAACTTGCAATGCAAGAGAGCTCGTTATGCCCAGTTGGTGGCCGGTCTTGAGTGGGTTCTGTACTGGCTATGGGGGTCTGGCTGGACGTTTTGGCCATAAACGGCCCAACTCATTTCATTACCTGCGAACCGTCTCGAATTTCCTCACATCGAAAATTCGCACTTCAAGCTGCGACTCGATGCTTTGGTATTATTGTACTATGCATAAGTCATGGTCCCAAAAATTTTAGTTCTTGAATTTTAAGAGAACCACTGACCCGATCAGTACGTGAAGGGCCTCCATCGACGCACAAACGAAGCCACATCAACCTTGATGCGGTCCCCCGTCGTGGAGAGCACACCGATCGATGAAAAATGGAGGAAAGTGCCTCCAAACTGGGCAACTGAGTTCTTCATATTTAGGTAACTTCTGAATTATGATGACCCCAGGGCATTTTCAGGATGGAAACCGCG
>JAADXI010000369.1:0-24059 GCA_023337615.1 Pythium brachiatum | reverse complement strand
GTCTGGCACATCCTGGCCCTGGCGCAGGAACGCACTGAATGTCAACGCTTCACGGAATGTCGACGCCTCCGAGTGGATATCCATCTGCTCACAGTAGCCCGTGCTTCGCTGGATAGCAAGTGGAGTAGCAGCGTGGCCGTTCAACAGGATCTGGCCCTGGATCTTGCCCCCGGTCTTGCGGCCAGCGATCACATCCATCAACGTGGTCTTGCCGGCACCCGAGCTGCCCATGAGTGCGGTGATGGTACCTGGCAACGCGTAACCACTGATACCCTTGAGCAAGTCGAGACCCTCCTTGGGGTTCTGCGGGTCAGGCACGGTGTACCACAAATCCTTGAACGCGAGCGTCACAGAAGCCACCTTGCGTGAAGGCTCGGTAGGCTCGACTTCGAGGAGAACTTCACCGTGGTCCTTACGAGGCGTCTGCACGAGAGCGTACTCCGAGCCGGCGCTCGAGTTCGGGCTGGTGGTGACCGACTCGGCCTTGTCTTCGTCTTCAGAATTCGCGAGTCCAGAGCTCTCTGGCGCTTCGTAACGCTTGTACTCAAGCGCGAGGTACGACAGGACCATGAAGAACGCGTACATGGCCGCAACGTAGATGAACGAGAACCACAGCCACTTCTTCTCCGAGCCAAAGCCGACCAACTCAAGCGAGTACTTGCCCATCGTCTTGCCGTACTTGGTGTAGTCCGTGCCGCCGTACACCATGACGTTGTACTTTTCCGCGCTGTACTCGTTAATGGCCAGCGCACGGATTGCCCACGAGATCGGATCGATCCAGTAGATCCACACAAAGTACACGGGCATCTGCGGCTCGCTGATCACGAAGCCACCGTACAGAATAATGAACGTGATCACGAGCATCGACATGGGCTGGCCAACGTTGAGGTTGGGCGACACACACGAGATGCAGAAGAAGAACGCCGTGAACGCGAGCATCGTGAGCAGCAGCATGATCTCAAACACCACGAACGGCCAGAACGACGCGACGAAGCCACACATCCAGTACATCATCGAGCCGAACAATAGCGCCTCAATGATCGCGATCGGAAGCTGACACACCGAGAACGCCAACACGTACGCCGACGTACGGTAGAAGTTGGAGCCACGCTGCTTGTAGAAGATATCACGCGCCGCGAAGAACGTCGGCACTTGCGAGAACTGGCCAAAGGCAAGGAACAACACAGTCTGGAACAGCACACCCATCACGACCTGCACGTTCTGCGGGTCGAACTGCCAGAACACGGTGCCGTTAATGAAGCCCATGACCGTGATCATGATCGCGCGACTGGCCAAGAACGGCGTATTACGGGCCGTGATCTTGAGCTGGCGGCGCGTCACCGTCATCGTGCTCTCCCAGAAGTTCTGGTGGAACTCTGGCACGTTGTTGAAGAAGTCTTCACGGTCGCTCACAAGCTGAGGGTCGTGAGGCGCGTGGAGATCACTGAGCATGTCCGCGTGGATCGCCGACTGCTCGTACAGCTCGGCCAGCTCACTTGGCTTGCGTGGGTACTTGGAGCCGGCAGGACGGCCGGTCTCGTACTGGTGCTGCTGGTGGGTGCCGATGTCCATGAGGTAGTCAGCGACGTCACGCTTTGGTGGGCAGATGAAGCCCATGTCCTGGAAGTAGCCAAGAGCCATCTCCTGTGGGCCGTGGTACACGACATGGCCTTCGTTCAAGATCATCACGTAGTCAAAGAGCGCGAAGATCTCTGGTGATGGCTGCAGAAGAGCGATGACAACCGTCTTGCGGAGTTTCTTGGCCAGCGAACGCTGCGTCTTGACAATGTCGTAGGCTGCCGCACTGTCCAGACCCGTACTGATCTCGTCCATGAACGACACGGTCTTGTTGCCAAACTGCATCTCACCCGTCGTCACACGCTTACGCTCACCACCCGACACACCACGAAGCATGGCGTCACCGACCACGGTGTCCTGGCAGTTCTCAAGGCCGAGCTGCTGGATCATCACCTCCGGGTAGTGCTCCACCCAGGCTTTGGCTGCTTCCAGAGCCTGGGCGTTCTCCTCTGGCGTGCCGTTCTGGAACCGGTCAGCGGCGTGCTTGGAGAGCTCACCGCCACAGCACTCGTGCGCAAACTCCAGCGTCTCCTTCACAGTTAGCGCTGGGAAGTGGTAGTCCCGCTGCGTCACGTACGACGCAAACTGCGGCAGCACCTTGGCGACGTCCTTCTGGCTCGCGCCGTTGTACTGGATCTCACCTTCCAGCTTGCAGTTCTTGCCCAGTGGGAAGCGGCCACTTAGGATCTTCATCAGCGACGACTTGCCCGAGCCTGGCTGGCCCAGCACGAGCGTCATGGTGCCTGGCTTGAACACGCCGTTCACGTTCTTGAGGATGTGCTTGGTCTCCTTGTGCTTCTTGGCCGACATGCCGCTGAAGCTTTCCAGCACCACGTTGGTCAGCGTCGGCAGAATCTCCTCGTTCTTCTCATTCGACACGATGAGATCGGCTGTGATACTGAGGTTCGAGAAGCGCACTTCCATCTGCGGCAGCGCGCGGCCCATACCGGCCTCCATGCGCGTGGAGATCTCCTCGTGGAGCGCGTCCGGGCCGTTCTTCATCATCTCCTTGCCGCTCGAGTACTCGATCGTGGCATTGCCAGCGTACGGCTGCTTGTCTCCATCAGTACTCTTCGCGTACGGAGTGTCGCCGCCCACCAGCGCCGTGGAGGACGTCGTCGGCATCGAGTCCGCCATGTTGTTCGCAATAGAATGCGACTGCGGGTGCTGTGGCCACGGGGGGAACTTGTCGACTGAGCAGCTACGTCCACTTGGACCATGACGACTACCGTACACGGTCTAACGACGGTAGGGACCGGGTCATACTGAAAACCAGTGGATGAGTCTTGTGGGCGATTGCGGCTTGATAGACTCTCCAGATAGACCGATAGAACCAGGGTCGGCAATCCGCCGGATCGGCCCAAACACACGGTGTCAGTCTTGTTTGGAAGCCATAGGCCCGGCTATGCACTACGTCACGACGAAACATGCACCAGCATCATCATGTCTGTATTGGTAGTTTTGTGACTATATTAGTCTACTAAGGTTAATTTTGGGCAGGAGATTAGATAGAATTGTGAGGGTTGGCATGACGAATGGGTTTGTATCTGTGCCGTATGTGGCAGATACAAACTCAACATCAAGTCAGATGGTTCCCCTGGCAAAGCCGAGCCAGGGTGAGTGTACAGCACATTCTACTCCGCAGTACAGTACAGATCTGCGACGTGTGACGGGTGATCTTTCTACAGAGCGACCCTGGAATTCACGAGCGATCTCGCGCGACACCATCCTCGTTAAATTTTCCCGAGCCCCTTGAGGAACTTCACGCACAATTTTGCATAGAAGAGAATCTCACTGAATGAGATGAAGCACGATCATCCATACCTGCGCTTACCTTGTCCTTGACATGAGTGAATCAAGATGTCAGGAAAGGACGCTTTTCGCCGCACTGCACGCGGATAAATATTGTATGGCCGCGACACCATTTCCACGACGCTAACAATTGTAGCACCAGCGATCGCATTGACCAACACGCCGCCCGCGTAATCCTGCCATCATCACCAGCAGCGATCGCGAATTTTTCTCTTTCAAGTGGGCTCTCAGCTCTCAGGTGGATTTTAACGGCGACTCCCAGAAGCAAATGACCCAAGCACCAGCATCCGCCAAAGTCTCCCAGTAAAAAGTGACTGACGTGGCTCAATCTGGATCCGCCCCGACTATGCACCGCGACCTGCCAGCTCGCAACTTGGACGAATCACGCAATTGCATCAACAGCGTGGATGGAATGTCTACCTTCTGAAAATAGACTGTAAACCATGTCTACATCGATAAATACCATCAAACTACCATGGTGTCTTCATGTGGACCACACATATGCTTTGTGACGAGCAACGGCTCGCGAAACGTCATATATCACTTGTGACGGGTATCCGAATTTACAGTTTGTAGCTCTTGATTGGCTGGCAGCTAATGGTGGAGGCGCGCAGCCATTTGCCGCGGCCGACCTGAACGAAGAGGAACGCCATCGCCACCGCCTGCTCGCTCGCTCTGCTCTGTGTGCGTCGCCTGTGTGTGGCCTGTTGCCGAGCCTTGCCTGCTTGAACTCGCCTGTTGACTGTGATCTCGCGCCTGTCTTGCCGTTTGCTGCAGCCTACTCGTTTTGGTTGGTCTGCTTGTTCCGCCATCCAATTGCTTGGCGACTTCCAGAAGAAACAAGTGTTCTCCCAACAACTATCACTACCACCGCGATTCCAATGGGTGTCCACGCGAACGATGCGGCCAGCGCCGCGAGTGCTGTGACCAGCGAAGGCGGCGTCAAGTACCGTCTCGTGGAGGCCGAGGAGGTCGATGCCTCGTCGGCCGCGAAGGCCGGTGCGCAGCAGGCGACGCGCGCCGCCAAGCCAAAGGGTGCGTCCACGTTTCCATCCACAGGTCGTGTACTGCGTGCTGGAGATTCTCGTTGAGGAAACTCACTGTGGGAGACGTCGCTTGAATAACACAGTAGACTGACGTTCTTCTTTGTTGATGTGATGATAGGCAAGCTGAACTGGGCGTCGTTCCCACTGGATGCCGAGGTTGCGTCGGACAAGCCAGCCAGCGAGGAAAGCTCCGAGTTCCGCCAGCGCAACACGCGTGGCCGCGGCCGCGGTGGCCGCTTCGGCGGTTCCGGCCGTGGCTCGGGTGGCCGTGGCGGCTTCTCGAACCGTCGCCAGCAGCAGGACGCGAACGGCAGCTACTACAACGGTGTCTACGTGCCAAACACGGACCCAAAGCTGACCGCCGACTGGGCCAAGGGCCAGATGTAAGTCTACTGCTTCTTGTCTGTAGCATTGCATAGAACAGTGATGCTGACTTGTTTGTCTGTGTGTGATTGCAGTGAGTTCTACTTCTCGCCAGGCAACCTCGTGCGCGATATGTTCCTGCGCCAGCACATGGACGTGGACGGCTTCGTGCCTCTGGCGTTTGTCGGCAGCTTCCAGGCTGTGTTCGCGGTGCACCAGGACTACCCGTCGCTGCTCGAGTCCGTCAAGGTCTCCGAAACGCTCGAGCTCGACGAAGAAAACGAGAAGATCCGACTGCGCGAGAACTGGAAGCAGTGGCTGTGGCCGAACGGCGACGGCACGTACGGAGTGCCGCGATACATCAAGCTCAAGGAGGGCGACGATGTCGAGGCCTCAAACTAAAGGCGCAACCATCCTACCGGAAGCCAGCGCCCACACCATCGACTGCCTGTGTCGGCATCAACTTCATTTTGCTTCTAGACGACCCTGTCTGCCTTTCCCACCCCACCCCCTCGACACCCGTAGAATAAAATGCCATCCCAATCCAAGTCTCCGTTTGCTCAATATATATTCAGGATGCCACCCACCCATTCCACACTACTCGTGCTGCTTGAGCTGCTTCACTTGGCGTTCGAATGCCTCCTGGGGTAGCGCACTCACACGTTCACCTCGCTTCCGCGTACGATTCATCTCCTGACACATTGCG
Organism: Pythium brachiatum; assembly: GCA_023337615.1. Classification (NCBI taxonomy): domain Eukaryota; phylum Oomycota; class Peronosporomycetes; order Pythiales; family Pythiaceae; genus Pythium; species Pythium brachiatum. The sequence continues at coordinate 18,554 of JAADXI010000369.1, read as the reverse complement.
ATCGCTGCGTCACGCGTGCAGACCCACACATCACCCTGTATCCACACACACAGCTTTGCATCAGTCCACAAAAACAGAATTGCCTCTATCTGTTCGTGAAGACTCACCTCCTGGACGAGCTGCTGACGCTTTCGGAAGTCGGTCTGTGTCGTGTAGAACACGTAGGGCTTCACGACTCCCTGGCCATTCTCGGCTACCACTGCCTTCTTATCTCCATCTCCTTCCTGTAGTTCTTTCGATCGGTTCGCCATCGTCGGCTTGGGCGTGCCACCGTGCTTGGCTCGCTGCTGAGCTCGTCCTTGCTGCTGGAACTGCGATTGGATCTCCACCATGCCTCGGAACGCCTCACACAACGCAGCACACAGCGACTTGGCCTCGGCTTCATCCGGCTCGAGCTCCTGCAGGGCCAACGCCACGGCCTCGAGCGTCGACAGACAGCCTTCCATCGGCTCCTTTCTCAGTTCGCCGTAGATGCTCTTGCCTGCTGGTGTCGGTGTCGTGCTTTCCTCGCACAAACTCTTTGGATCGAGACACACGTACTCAAAAGCCTTGCCACCGGCTCTTCGCTCAGTTGCGAGTGTCTCCCAGAAGATCTGACTGTGGTGGACGATCTTCTTGGCCTCCGTCCATGTTCCATCCACGACCACCAGCACGACGCTCTTCCTCTCGTTAGCCTCGCCCGCCTCTGCGTTTATCTGCGTAGCTGCTGACGACCAGTGGCTTGTAAGCTCGCGGTTGAGCGTCTTCGCGTCAGCGTGCGGGAACAACACGAGCACGGCCTCGGCGTCCGCCTGAGACCCCACTATAAGCCCCAGACTCTGTCGTAGAGTCTCACATAACGCCTCCGACACCGCGTCACCCTTGCCTGCTTCAACAGTGACAGGAACGACAGTGATACACTGCGGCGACTGGAGAGCCTGGGAGAGCACGGGCACGGACGAGATCGCTTGCCGCTGGCGCTGCTCCTTGGCGTGCTGCAGCACCACCACGCGCGTAGCACGAGTGTTCAGTGGCGTGGGAGGAAGCGCCATACAGTAACACGCACGCTGCGGACGCTGGCAGCGAGCGCAGGCTGCGCGCTTCGCCGGGGCCGCAGCAGTCACCATCGCACTAATCCTCCTGGCTTCAGAAGACCTACGGAAGTCACTGAGTGGCTGAGGTAACGCGATGACAGAGTTGGTCCTCATATAAAGACCCTCGAACTCTCATCTCAAGCACTTGCTAGGTAGTGAGCGCAGGACGAGATCCTTTACTACGTAGTATATCACAGGAACAACTAGGGGCACCGAGTAGAACGAAGAGGATAAAGAGACTCATGGGGGATTGTGATGATGACAGAAGCAGTCTTTACAGAATAATCATTTAAGCGGTCTTCTTCTTCCTTCTTCGTGGTGAGTTGGAGAGAGAGAGCACTTAAGCGGTCTGCTGGTACACTGGCTCGGCGACGACTGGCGTTGGCTCGACGTATGGGCGGTAGACCTCCTCCTTTGGCTCGAGGATGGTCACAACGTCGTCGAGGTTGCGCTTTGGTCCCTGCTTGCCCGTAGGGTCGTGTGGAAGCATGATCGAGACTCGGACACCGAGCACACCCTGGCGCATGAGCACGTGGCGCACGGCCGTGTCGACGTACTCCATACCGGCGTTACCGGTCTTGACCATGTAACCCTCCTTGAACTTCATCGACTTGGCACGCTGGGCGCGCAGCTTACCCGAGACGATCACCTCGCAACCCTTGGCACCAGCCTCCATGACGAAGCGGAGCACCGAGTAACAAGCGCGACGCACGGCAAGACCACCGAGAAGACGGTACTTGAGCGACTCGGCCTGGGCCTGCGAGCAGAGACCACGGTTGGCGACACGCTCGGCGTAGAGCTCGACGGCACCGTCTGGGAAGTTGAAACGCTTCTGCACGACCGAGGTCAGCGCACGGATGCGCTGGCCCTTCTCGCCGAGCACCTCCTGGGTGCGCGTGGCACGGATGATGACCTCCGTGCGCATTGGCGTCACACGGACCTCAACACCGGCGTAGCCGTCCTCCGCCAGCTCACGCTGGAGGAGCTCGTTCAGCTCGGCGTAGAACACACCATCGGCAACAAACTTGCGCTTCTTCGAGATGTTGGCGGCCATGGTGACTGCTTCTTTGTCTGTCTAATAGTCTTGGGCGCCAGAACGCAGCGAAGCACCGAGCAGCTCCATTGCGCCACGAGCTCCCCACGGCCAACCACGCCATCCAATGATACGACGTTCCGAATGGAGGGACGCCTGTCCCGAATTGGAGAGGATTTGTACGCGGGACGAGGTGTATAAAACAGATAAGGAGGTGTTTCCAACAGCTGAAGCGGTAGAAATGAGACTACCGGGTAGTCAAAATAGGTGTTCATTTTGGCGGGAATAATGAATGGAAATGGATGCAAATGCCGAGCGAGAAAGGCGACATGATGACGGTGTTGCGGTGGACGCAGAGCATCGAGAGGAGATCGATGGACGCAGTACGAAGCGCAGACGCATGGATCAGCTCATCCAAATGAGTCTGGACTTTGCTGGTGTCCATGAAGCGCGTGAGGAACCGCCGAAGCAGCAAGCCGATTGTGACTTGGAGACGAGAGGAGAGAGCAATACACAGCGTCTGGCGTCGACAACCGAACGTAGAAAGGATAGTACTGATGCACCATCTGTATACGCTGCAGCGGCTAAGAAGTTTGAGGCTAAACGCACGTGGACGCTGGAGGAGGACGCTAAACTCGTGGATCTGGTGGCCAAACTCGGCTGCAAATGCGGAGAAATCGCCAAGCAGATCGCAACGCACGACCGCAAGCGCTGTCGCGAGCGGTATGTCAACCGTTTAGATCCTGCGCTGTGTCAAGCGCCATGGTCAGATGAAGAAGATCGCACGCTGCTGAAGCTCGTAGGTGAAGAGGGGAAGCGATGGGCAAAGCACTCTTCTCGTCTTTCAGGGCGGTCGCCTGACGTCGTCAAGAACCGATGGATCCAGCTCACGAGTGACCAGCAACGCCAAGAGAACGCGAACTGTGACATAGCTACGAAGCAGCCAACTCAGCGGTGGACTGTAGCGGAGAACGACGCGCTGCGAGCTCTGGTGGAAGCCAATGGTGCAAAGGACTGGTTCTTCGTGGCGTCGCAGATCCCCGGCCGGACAGATCTACAGTGCCGACAGCATTGGTATCGCGTGCTGAATCCTGAGATCAAGAAGGGCCGAGCAAAGTGGTCAGCTGAGGAAGACGCGGTCTTGCAGGATCAAGTGAAGGAGCTCGGCCATCAGTGGGAGAAGGTGCGTAGAAGGCCACAGGAGTCTTTTTGGATTGGAATCCGTGACGCTGATGCTGCAATCTCCACAGGTAGCGCAGTCTCTCCCAGGTCGGCTCGGCAAACAGTGTCGCGAACGGTACTTGAATCACTTGCATCCGTCCATCAGCACGGTAAGTGTTATCCAGCATACCACCACTCTTATGAGACTGACGTTTTCGATGTGTGAATCGCCGAACGGGTAGGCGCCTTGGACTACTGACGAAGACGCCACTCTGGAAACGAGTTACAGGGACCACTCGGGGCAGTGGACTCTCATCGCCAAGAAGCTTCCTGGGCGAGCAGAGAATGCCATCAAGAATCGTTGGAACGCTTTACTGAGGAAGCGAGCGGGAGGAAGCTAGCCGGGCCTCATAATGGAGCCACGAGTCGCGAGGGGAAGGAGCTGCGATAATGATCGTGGAGATCGCGGTTGATCTGCTGCAACACGTGGTTGAATCCGTCACGCACAACATCACGCAGTGCGCACCCTTCGTCTGCAAGCAGTTGGTGGCACTTGCGCCGTACAAAGCGAAGCATGCGAAGCGCGATATCGAGTGCCTGGCCTTCGATCTCCACGAGAATGCGGTAGAAGATGGCGTCGAAGGCAGCCCGCGTGGCCATGGCTGTGGTTTCCACGTCCGACATGTTCGAATCGAAGGACGAGATCAGCTCCGCGAGAGCGGCATAAAGCTGCTCGATCGTCTCGAGGTCGCGTTTCGCCGGGACAGGAGGTGGTTGATTCGTCGAAGCATCGTTCGTCGCCTTCACACTGACTGGTTTTGGTCCTTTTGAGCCTTTAGATCGCTTGGCGTGTGCGTCAATCTCTCGGCGAATGGCCATCGGTAACGAATGATACACGTCTTCATCAACTTGCGAGAACCGAATGTCGTTCAGTGCGTTCGCGGGTAATGAACTATTCGACTCGGCGTTTGCTGAGCCTGCGAACAAGATACGAGCCGCCGTCTTCGCTGGCCTTGGCGGTAGCACAAGCTTCTGCTTGCCCTTCGCTCGATTAGCAGGCGGAGCTGAGCTGTCAGTAGCAGCAGGGATTGTCGGCCCAGGCAGTGGATATCGAATGTGCGTGAACGACTCGAGCACCTCTTCTCGAATATCTTCCGGCAGCTCGTCCAGTACACTCATATTGAGCTGCGACAGCGACTGTGGGTACCTGTCGATACGAGGTGCAGCAAGTATGGTCTCGTGTTCCTGCTGTGATGGTGGTTCTCTTTCGCGTGGCTCGATAGGCTCCGACTCAGCTAGCCACGCCCGGAAACGCTGGCCAGACTTGGACTCGACTGGCTTGGCCAAGCTCACGAGCTTTGTCGCTTGGATCCCGACGCCGCGATAGTCTTCAACGGGGAACTGGTACTGACGGAGCAAATCGATGCCCACGCGGCAAATAATTAATTCCGAATCGGTCGCGTCGGCTAGAAGTTGACTTTTCGAGAAGCTGTCGCAGCGACCCATTCCCATGAACTTGGATGGCTCTACCGGCTCGCCGTCTTTACGCTTCTTGACCAACAGGGTGAGGCATTTTGTCCGCATTTTCAGACTCTTGAGCCGACTCGACAGCTCCTCAGCGAGAGCAGCCATGAATTCCGTGGCATCGCTCCACTTTTGAAAGCGGATACCAAAGTTCACGACGGCAGAGACACTCTTGCGCATCATATTTGCCTCAGCTGACAACGGCCGGTGGTCGATGCCTCGTGCGTAGTTGTACAGCATCTCACTCGTTGTCTTGCCGAAATGGTGCTGCAGCTCACCCTTGGCCAAGCCACGTAACTGGTCGAGCGTCTCCAAACCCAGATCGTCCATCTTGGCACTCATGCGATGTCCGACGCCAGGCAAATCCGTGATCTTGAGACTCTCTAAGAACGGCTCAGCTTCTTCCGGGGTGGCAATCTGGAACAGCCCATCGGGTTTGGCTTGTCGTGTTGCCAGTTTCGCCAAGAGGATGTTGTACGAGACCCCAACGCTCGCTGTGCACCGTGTGGCTTCATAGATGGCTTGCCGGATCTCCTTGGCCATTGCAGCACCATCTACAGTCGGTCCGAACTCCAAGTACGCTTCGTCACAGCTCATGGCTTGCACGTGCGGCGTCCGCGTGAAGAAAATGTCGTAGATCTGGAACGAGCACGTCTCAATTTCTTCAAATTGGTACGGCAGCACGACCAGTTCCGGACACAATTCCTTCGCGCCTTGCATGAACATACCGGCACGTAACCCTTTCTCTCTCGCTAGATAATTACACGACGAGATCTCGGACGAGCCAGCGTTTCCAGAGTGGGCGATCGCGACTGGCTTGTCGTGGTACTGGGGCTTGTCACGGATCGCGACCGCCACGAAGAAGCAGTCCATGTCCACGTGCAAGATCACGCGCTCGGACGACGTCACAGACGCGCGTGGGAACGGGTTGCCCTTGTACTTGGACACAAACTCAGCCGCTCGCTGCTGGAAGGTCGTTCGCCAACTGCCGATGTGGTGTAGACGTGACTTGGCGAAGAAATGCCGCACAAATGCCGGCCCGTCACGAGTCGACATACTGCGATCCGTGGACAAGATCCCTCCAGATTGGTTGCCTCCAACAGATCCCATCGTCTCTACTGTCTCGACTTCATCGTTGCTGTCTCCTTGGCTGGCTGCGTGTGCTGCTCGTTGGGAGGCGTACTGGTCCTCTTCATCACTGGCGCCTTCCGACTCGGAGAAACTGTTCTGCTCCTCGTCCTCCTGAACATCCGCTTCCCCCGTCTTTCGATCATCAATTCCAGTGTCTGTGAACTGATGTGCGGAGGCTACTGGGGCGGGAGACTTGGGCGTGGCGCTGAATGCAGAAGATGCAGACAACGACAGACTGCTGAGTACACTAGCCTGGGTCGGGTCGGCAAAGCCACGATACAGAAATGACTGCACCGGCAGCAGCGTCTTGGCTTCGATGCTTCTGAGGATCCACTCCGGACGCACCACTGGCGGCGGATGCCGCCTCTTCCTGCCATCATGAAAACCACATCAATGCCAATCCAATATATATAAGTTGCAACCAGTTTTGAATGGGATGACTCACTTGTACTGCAGCAGCTTGGAAGTCGCCAGGTGCGTGGCGACGATGTGCGTCACGCGCGACGTCTCATAGTGCTCAAATCCACCGCCGTACAGCAGCATGAGCCCGCGGATCTCCTCTTTACTGGGCACTGTGTACCCATCCACGTAGATGTGGACGCCGTCAAACAATCGCGCCGTCGTCGTGGTTGAAGTTGAAGCTTCGACTTCTGCTTCAATATGTCCATCTTCAACGCCACGCGCCCGCGCTGCCGTCGCATCGTTGCTGTGCCGCCGTCGCATCTCCGCAAGTGCCGTCTCATCAAGATTCCCGACCGAACTGCCGATAAACGAATCGTTTTGGTGCCGCAATTTCTGGATCTTGTGCGCCATGTACACGCCGAACGAGCCATCGTGGTGCTCGCCCACCTGCTTGCGCTTCTTCGCCTCTGCATCCTCTTCCGCGCGGTGCACAGCATTGCCAAACGCCGCGATCCCTTTCCGTCCACCGCCATTCTCATTGCGCCGCATATTCCATCACTTGTTTCCCGCCAATTCCCCACCAATACATATTGGTTCCAAAATCTGAATTGCGCAAAGATCTTCTAACAGGGGTAGGGGTTCAGCTCCCATTTAAACCAATCAGCAATCTTCAACATCATCTTCGAATTTTTCAGCCAATCACATCGTTGACAGCGATGCCTTCCTCCTGTCGTGTTCGACGCGCCAGAGTGATGGTCTTGTGAGCTCCTTGGTCCCGCAGCTCTTCCACCATTGGCGAAGGGGTACACTCGTGTGTGACCAGAGCCTCTCTCTCTTGGTACGTAGCGGACATCCACGCGCGTTCATTGCGCTTCTTCCCCAAGCGCGTCCTCCAGTCACATCCGTCACGGATCTCACTCACGCGCGTGTGTCTCCATGTCGCCAGCACCCACCGTCTCCTGCCCCGTCGCCACGCACTCGGTCCTACCACACGAAGCGCTGTCTGCTGCAACCTGCACGTGTGACAAGATGAACAACTCGGGAAAGCTGGACTCCTCGGCCGCGGCCTCAGTGGCGGCGCCTGTGGCGCCAGACCTCAAGACGTTGAGCATGACGCTGCCGTCGCGCAAGCCGAACGACCACGTGGAGGACGCGGAGAAGATCAAGAAGATGGCCGATGCGGTGCGCACGCTGCTGGAGTGTGTGGGGGAGGACGTGAACCGCGAAGGTCTGCTGAAGACGCCGGAGCGTATGGCCAAGGCGCTGCTTTTCAACACCAAGGGCTACGCGCAGAGCCTGGAGGAGGTGCTGAACGAGGCGGTGTTTGAAGAAGACCACGACGAGATGGTGATCGTGCGCGACATCGACCTGTATTCGATGTGCGAGCACCACATGGTGCCGTTCACAGGCAAGGTGCACATCGGCTACATCCCGAACGGCAAGGTGCTGGGGCTGAGCAAGCTCGCGCGCATCTCGGAGGTGTTTTCGCGTCGCCTGCAGGTGCAGGAGCGGCTGACGAAGCAGATCGCGAACGCCGTGATGGGCGCCATTGAGCCCAAGGGCGTGGCCGTGGTCGTCGAGGCCACGCACATGTGCATGGTGATGCGCGGCGTGGAGAAGAGCGGCGCGAGCACCGTCACGAGCTCCGTGCTGGGCTGCTTCAAGTCGGACCCACGCACGCGCAGCGAGTTTATGTCGCACATCCACTCGCGCCGATAGATCAATCACGGGAGCGAATCCACGTTGTATGTAGAAAGAAAGAAGACGAATCGAACGGCGCATCGTGCAGCCATCAACCAGAAGACACCTCCACTGTGAGGAGCTCTCTGCTTGATGGCGAGCTAGCAACAGGGCGACGCTGCCCCGGCAGGCGCTTTGGGATGTGTGCTCTTCGAACAAGCCAAGCATAAATCATAAATGGAGGCTGTTGTTGCAAATTCCCTAGGCTATCGATACTATGGGCGGCTGGCGGTTGGCTTAAGCTGGCTGGGAATTCGTAGATTGTGGATTGCCTACGAGTATTCGGAGTCGACGGCCTGGATGAATTCGACGTAGTTGACGTCGCTGCTGTGCTGGCGCGCGGCTGAGCGCACCATGAAAGCGTGCTGCAGCGCCTCGACCTCGTTCGGCGTCACGTTCACTTTCATCATGTCCAATACAGCGGCAAATTGGAACTTGGTCACGCGGCACACGCGGTTGTGGTCGTAGTCCTGGAAGTACGGCTTCATGTGCAGCCGGCGGTGGTTCACTAGGGCTTGGAGCTTGGTGAGGATGCCCGTCACCGTGTCGTTCGACGTCTCCTTGCCGTTTGAAGAGTGGTGTGGCGCGCGAGAGTTGTCGAGCGCCTCGAGAAACGCTCGCCAGTCTACTTTGTCGGCGTGCTTCGTGGATCGGAAGTGCTCCGTCAGCGTTTTGACGTCCGTAGCGTCCAACACGCAGCCGCTTCGGTTCAACGCTGTGTGGAACTTGGCGATCGTGATCTCGCCTGACCGCAACTTGTCGCCTTCCGCAATAAACTCCTTCATACGAATGCGTTTCGCGTTTAATTGGCGTCGCAATTCATCCACCACTTGGCTCGGTTCCGCCAGAGCGACCTTATCGTTGCGATTCTCGCGACGCGCACCATCGAGGCCAGTCAATCCGCCGCTGTACACGCCTTGACGATACGCCACACTGCCTGGAAGTACGAGTGTCAGTGGGTCCTCATCCCCAGCAGCTAGCACTTCACCAACGTAGTCAAGCGACCGCAGGAACGCGCGATAGTTGACGTCGCAAATCGAGCTCAATGTCATCGACGTGCCCTCCGAGCTCTCTTCGCGGAATTTAATCACAAGCAACCGCGCCACCGTCGCCTCTGGTAGTAATTTGAACACGGACAGCACGCGATCAAACTTGGTGGCGGAAATGAACCCTTGCTTCGAGCGGTCAAAGTCCTCAAACGCAGCCTTGATCTCCAGTCGCTGGCGATCCATCGACTTCTTCATCGCAACCACCGAGCGGGTGACTAGCAGCTCTTCGTCATGCGTGAGCTCCTTTTCACTCTTGACGCCACCAAACTGCTCGCCCTTGGTCTGCAAGTCAGTCAAGTCACGGTGGGGCATCCGCTCAAGTCCCTTGACCGTGAACACACTCTCAACATCGTCCACGAACCGCTTCCACGCGACCCAGAGCTTGCCCGTGCTGTCGACCTCTCCTTCCAACGAGTACTCATCGCCCAGCAGATGAACTTCCTGCTTGGTCAACTGCATTCCACCAGCGTTCAGACCAGCCGCAAATTGTGCGGCGGTGATCTTGCCGTGGCGAAGCTTGTCAAAGTCGCGATAAAACTCTTCCAGGCGGATCCGGTCCCGCTTGATCGTTTGCTTGATGTAGCGCATGAGCATCGGCACGGACCGCGACTGCGTCGTACCCACTGAAGCCTCAAATGTATCGGTCTGGATACGCGTCGGCGATAGGATCTCCAAGACAACACCAGCTCCACGCCCTCCACTCGATGATGGCCGGTTGAAGGTCTCCTCCCAGTGCTCCACGTCGTAACAGAACGTGACGTAGTTGATGAAGCGGTCGCCGTGGGCACTCGAGTACCGCTTGAGCAGCACCTTGCGTTCGTTGTCATCCGTGAGCGTCAGCTTGAGCATCGTCATCACACGAAAGAACTGCTCAACAGTAATGTGCTCGCGTCGGCCCTTGTCGAAATCCTGGAACGACGGCTTGAACAGTAAGCGACGCTGGGCACAGAATGTGCTCAGGCGCTGCATCATCGCCAAGTACGCATCGAGCTCCCCATCCGTGAGGTTGCCGCGCATCTCTCGTGAGCACTTTTGGCCGGCGTTGGCCTTCGTAGCTGCTGCCGTGATCGTTGACAATACGTCCTCGTAGTTATTGTCTTCGAGACTCAAGCACGCGGTGCTTTTGCCTTCAATGTAGTTGCAGAAACGGATGTAGTCCACCTTGATCACGCCGCCGTTTGCAGCCGAGGCTCGGTCCACGACCGAGTACTTCTTGACCAGCGCATCCAAGTCGCCCTCCGTGACAACGCCGAAACATAGCTTGACGCATCGCTTGAACTGAGCCTCAGTGCACTTGCCAGTGCGCAGGGGATCAAAGTCGCTAAAGAAGTTCTTGGTTCGAATGCGGTCACGCACAGTAAGCTCGGAAAGAGCAGCTTCGAGCTCTTGTAGAGCGTGCGCGTCACCGCTTTCATAGTCAAGAGACGGCGCCGTGTGGCGTCGAGGGCGGTCAGGCGAGTTTGCACCGTGGGTCGGAGATCCTGGGCCGCCTGCCGAGTGTGGAGAAATATCGTTGTGAAGCGTGCGGTAGTTCACGTCCAGATCGTTGCCGTACGCCTTCACAAGCGCGTCGACTTCGCTGGTGGAGAGCACCACAATGTCCAACAAGTCGCGGACAAACTGTGGCTTGGTGACCTTGCCTGCATTGCTTCGATCAAAGTCGTGGAAGACATCCTTGAGCACGATTCCCTTGTTCCGCACCGCAATCGCCAGCTTGGTCTTTGCTTGCTGCAGTTGCTGGTTCTCACTTTCACTCAGGGGAACAAGCGCAAACTTTTGCTGAGCTGGCAAGTCCGTGTGGATGCTTGCTCGCAAGTCGGGCTTGGCGATCAGCCCCTTGACTGTGAAGGCCTTGTCGATCAGATCACAAAAGCGACGGTAGTCCACGAACGAAGGATCCTCCGGGAAGCGGTACTTGGCGATGATCGCGTTCATCTCCTCACTCTTCAGCTGGAGCCCGCTGACGTCCAAAGCGCGCTTGAACTGGTCGACTCTGATCCGCTTCACATGGTGGACGTCGAAAGTCTTCATAAACTCCTCCAGGCGGATACGTCGCTGCTTACATAGCACGCGGATCTTGGCCTTGACAGACCGAAACTCGTGAGAGCTGTGCATGTTTGCCGTCGCTCTCGCTTTCGCTTTCTCCCACGGGTGATTCTCACAACACCAGGCAGTTCACGCTTGAAGCTGCTCGTCCCGTGCGTTGATCTGCCGCCGTCGCCGTGCGGGTGAGGCATCGCTGCCGCCAAATATATCGCTTCTGGGCATGGGGAGAGAGCCACGAGCTGCTATCAATAGCGAGGTCACCACAAGATCAACCAGGTCAGTGGTAGCCAATAAATGATGTCGGATTGAGGTGAATATATAGAGAAAAATCACGCCAAAAAAATGCCGTTCTCGAAGTCCGTGAATGACCACGCACCCATGCACGCCGAGTCTACTCCATGTCGCCGTCGACTGCTGGAATGTGCTCTCCGAAACGAGTCGCCTTTGCGATCTTGATGTCGCCGTACGGACGAGACTGCTCCACGTCGACGTAATTCAGCGTCTTTAACTGGAGCAGTTCGAAGAACAACGCAGCGGCCGTGCGGCGGTTCTGCGTGTGCTTGGTGAGCTGGTTGTAGGTCACCTCCTTCTTCTCGTCCAGCGACTTGCGCAGGACCTTCATGACCTTGACTGTGTGTGGATGCCACTTGTGCTGGGCAGTAGAGTAGCTGATGTGCTGGTCCTCCATACTCTCGTCAATGTTGGCCTGCAGATCGTTGACGGCAGCCAGCTCAATATCGAGGTTCAGATCCTCCAGTGGCTGGTCATCTTGGAACTGGTCCGGCTCCATTGGCGCTTCAAAACCGAAGTCTGGCATCTCAGGCTCCTCGTAAGCACTAGTAAGCAACACATGAAAGTTAGAACGAGAAAAACGTCCACAAGCTTACGCAATAGAACGCACCCTTCGCCGTTAGGGCCGTCAGGGAGCTCGAACGACTTGTCGTGTGTGGACACGTCCTGGTTGTTCTCCTCCAGAAGCATGCTTTCCCGCCGGTCAAGCACATCCTAAGCGAACAAATAGACAAAATTCAGATCTCGTGCCCAGCACCACAGCATGGAAATGCCCACAAGCAAACCATACCTGTGCGTCGCTCATTCGGCGGGTCTGCTCGATCGATTCTTCGTCTTCTTCACGCTGTCGCTTTGGGTCCTCCTCGTGTTCACGAGCTTCGCCGTCGCGTCCGCTCGATTCGAACGGGAACTTTCGCTTCTTCATCGTGTACGTAAACATGTTCAGAAGCTCTTCCGCCATGTCCGTCGTGCCTGGGCGCGTGAACAGATCTGCCGAGTTGCTGTAGTCCACTCGCGAGTGGCTCGTCTTGGCCTTCTTGCACGTGATCTCGCGCGTGCGCACAATATCCGACGTGTCCGTCATGCCCTTCTTCAGCACGGCCGAGCTCAACTCCGTCACGCTGTCACGTCCGATCTTACGCTTCTTGCGCTGGCGCGGGCCCTTGCCAGCGTTGCTCTGGTTGTCATCCTCAGTCGCGAGCGCAAAGTCGATCGACGCACGGGCACCGTTGTTCAGGCTCAGGTTCAGGTCCGTGCTCATGTTCAGCGACTTGTCAGCCGGGTCTTCCATGTTCAGGTCTGGGTTCTCCAGGTCCAGGGTCTCGGGCATCGGCATCAAGTCCTGGTCATCGTAGGCATTTTCAAACGCCATGTCTGGCTGGCCAAACTCAACGTCCTGCTGGTCGTCCGCCATCGACTTGTCGTCCATGTTCGGACCCATCAACGCCGAGTCGTCCAAGTTCGCAGGGAGCACGACGCTCGTATCGGCCTCACGACCCACTTCAATGTCACTCACGACACTCTCGTTCAGCTTCGATGGACCGTCACCAGGGAAATCCTCCTGCACACCGAGAAAGTACATCATCAGCACTGGAATGACGACACAGAACCAACCCATGCCACGTACATCTTTCTCAAGCGCTTCATCCAGGTCGAACGCCTGCCAGTCGCCACCGCCGAACGTGTCGCCGATACCAAACGCATCTACATACAGCATGATTGAATCGTCAGTCGTCTGCGCTTCATACCACGCCTGCGGTTCATTTCCTGTGTACCCACCGCGGTCATCTAGCTCGTCTTCTTCGCGCACTTGCTCCAGCGGCTCCGCAAGCGTGATATCCTGGCGACGCGCGATGGTCTGGCTCGACGCAGTGATCCATTCGTCCAGCGAAGGCGCCGAAATCGCACTAATACACAAAACAACAGCGTCAGCATCATGGCAACTACCTGTCCTCTCCTCAAATCGCAAGAACGTACTCGATGGAATAGGTCAACTCGGCCTCGAATTCACCAAAGTTGCTCACGTTGATCGTGTGCGTGCTGGCCTGTTGGTTGTTCGCGGGCAGATCGACGACGCCCGGTCGAAACGCGAGCTTGATCTTGACCAATGCTTCACTACAGTCCGAGAACAAGTACTTGACCTTGCGCGAGTAGATGCGCACGACGCCCAGCAGCAAGTGGCCCGACACACGCAGCGCCAGCGGCACTTGCGGGTTCACGATCGAATCCACAGAGCTTGAGATATCGGCCGTGAAGATCTGCTGCTTGTTGAGCTTCTTGTCCCAATGGGCCGCCAGCCAAATCTTGCCCAGCGGACCCTTCTTCGCGAGAATGATCTGCGAATAGAACATGGTTCAACGCAAAAGACACGCGCGCAGACGATGGACGTAGTGGCGGATGCGTGCGCTGGCTGGATGTACGTGGAGAGCGTGTCGAAGTTGCGGCAGTTGCCGTGCTTTCTCGTTGGCGGCGATTGAGCTTATGCCGCGGAGCGATGCCCCTCGCTTTTTCCTTTCCCCCTTCTTTTGGACGGACAGACACCTGTATTATACGCTAATTCACCTGTGTTGTAGCATAGTAATGACACACTTCGACAAAAACCTTCGTTACCATATTATTCTTGATGCGTACAAATAAATCGCTTATGAAGGGTAAATTTGAAAATCCTCTGGTGCTCGGTGTTTACCCGCCATTTTTCAGTGTGTATTGAAGGTGTTACAGTACCCGGTTTCCCTCCACCAACACAGAGAGGCTATGGGGAGGAGAGAATGCCGAGCAACAGCTCGTAGGCGTCGAGAATCTCGCGGAACTTCTCCTCTGCGTTTGAGTCGCTGTTGCAGTCTGGATGCCACTCAAGAGCTTTCCGCCGGAAAGCTGCTTTCACAGCGGTCGCATCGAGCCGCAGCTTGTTATTATCTTGGCTCGTAGAGTCTTCTATCCCCAAAATCTCCATCGCAATGGCCACATCGTTCTGGAGCTTGGGTGAGCGTCGGAAGATCCGATACCGCTCCTTTGGATCGAAGCCGTGCCAGTCAAACGGACAGGTCGTGCAGGGCGTGTCCCACCCGCTCACGAGACAGCAAAACTCGAGTTGTTGGCGCAACGCGGAGGCCGCGGCGACGCTCGTGGTGTCTGTGCTTGAGCCAGATGACGCAGCGCAGCGGCAGCTTCGAGCTGTTGACTGGGATCTAGAACCGCTTGCGATGGAGCCGCGGACGCCAGTACCGCGCAATGAGAGCTGCGGTCTTCGCCACATTGGAGCTAAAAAGGAACTGCACCGGTTGCCACGTGAGACTGTGGCCAACTGCCGCCAAGCGCCGAGCTGATTGGGCAATCACACTCCATAGGAACGATCACGTGGCCGCGCATGGATCTTCTCAGTATCACCCTAACGACTGCATAGACATCCTAAGTAGGTGGATGAAGCTCGAGACATTGTGATGATGAAGCCCGTGGCGTTGAATTGGACCAGCACCACAGCTCCACAACCGTGGACCATGGTGAGCTCCATTTTGTCTGCGACGTGTGAGAATTCGGAAAATCAAGTGGAACAAGTTGCCGCCAAAAGTGTCAGCCAATCATATGCCTTCTATACATATATCAGCCAATCAAACGTAAAGCAGTTGAGAATGATGGTCACTTGGTGAGTGCTGGTTACTGATATGGCAACCAATGCACGTTCTTGGACTCTGCACTGTGGAGCAATTCGTTCCCAGCAACCAGCAAAGAGGTCCGCAAAGAGGTCCTTGCACTCGCTCTCTTCATTCCCCAATTGGGCCACTTGATACACATCTCCTACAAGTCAGCTATCGCACTTATGGGGGATCAGGTTATCCGCTACCGAGGCTGCTTAGCCGCGATTCCAAGCCCATCGACAGTCGCGAAACTGCGGCGCATCATTGCCAACCACGAAGAGGCAACGGGCGAGGAGATCCAGGGGCTTTCCGATACAGACGAGTGGCATATTACACTGGTTACGAAGGATGAATGCAAGTCTATGACGTCCGCTCAAGTCGAGGAGGCGATGGCGCTGCCGTGCCGACTCTTCCCAATCGGTGTTGGCGGGTACGCTGCCCACGGCGTCTACTTCATTGTGTGCGTGTGGCCGAAGGCACAGGCATTCCGGCAACGCATAGGCCTACCACAACAGCATTTCCACGTCACAATCTCGCAGCGAAATAAGCACGATGTTGACAAGACCTTCTCATCACTCCTCGATGCTGAGGCCGCAGTGGCGAGACTCGACTTGCCAGCTCTCGAAGCGTTGAGTCGACAGCTCCTTCTCGAGGCCAAGTTAGACGAGGCGTTTACAGTCGCCCGACGGATGTGTGAGAGATTCGGTGCTACGACGAGCCGTGGCTGGATACGCCTAGGCGACGCTGCTGTCGAAACGCACCAAGCGAAGCTGGCGATGGTGAGCTACGCGCGAGCCCTCAATGCTGAAATGGACTCGACTATGATCAAATACTGCGTCGACCGCATGATGCGGTGCTCAGATACAACCGAGTGGGGGCTCACCTTCCACGAAAGCGAAACAGAGCAGATACCGGCGCCACTACGCTCTGAGCTGATGCGTCGCTGGTCGCCGCTTGTCGTGCAGTGCGTCCTGGAATCCTTCAACGTTAGCTCGCAACTCACGCTGCCATCGCGCGAACACCTTCACGTGTCGCTCACTGACGAGTTGACCACCCCAGCCTCGGCATTCTACCGTCTACCACGATTCTTCCGGTGGGTCGTCCCGTTCATGCTTGCCGGGATGTCGACGCCTCGACGCGAAGAAGACATCGAGCATCTCGCATCTGCTGCGGGTGTCCGCCATGTCGTGACCCTCACGGAGGAAGAGCCACTTCCTGCGGAATGGTTTACCAAGTATCCCACGATCAAGAATACGTTCCTGCCCGTGAAGAACTACAAAGCACCGACACCGGAGCAGATCGATATCTTCATGGCCCTCTTCACTGCAGAGCGAGCCGCTACCCCACTCCTAGTTCACTGTGGTGGTGGCAAAGGTCGAGCCGGGGTGATGATCGCGTGCTACTTGGTCGCGTATGGGTTTCACGCACCAATTCCAGCGGCGGATTGGCAGCATCCAGCGATGAGCGGCTCAGCTGCTGTGGAAGCCTTGCGTTCGCTACGGCCAGGTAGCGTCGAGACGACCGAACAAGAAGAGGCAGTGGCTGCTTACTGTTCACTGTTGTGGAAGCGCCAGTCCGTACTCCCTCACCCAGTTCCCGAGACATTGCCATCCAAGCCGATCGTTCAAGGGGCCGATGTCTTAACCTCGGATCTGCTCGTGTTGTGTGGACTTCCTGGATCGGGGAAATCGTCCTTCCGCGCTATGCTCATGAAACGGGCGCGAGCAAGTGAAGAACGCAAGTCTTCTCGAAGTGTAGCAGCTCCGGCGTGGCTTGAGCTCAGTGGGGACGAGCACGGTCGCGCTGGCTGTGAGCGCAGCATTGGGTCTGCTGGTAGCGTTGGTCGCGTCATCTTGGATCGCTGCAACGGCAAACCGGAGGATCGAAAGGCGTTTGTGATGCTCGCGCAGAACTGGAGCAAGCACGCCACTGCAGTGTGGTTTGACTTCCCGCAGGATCTGTGCGAGTTTCGAGCCCAACAGCGAGCTGGCCACGCTACGCTTCCGCCTGGACGACGCGTCCGCCATGCCATCGCGGACCACGGCAGAACGTTTGTGCCGCCGTCGTTGAGTGAAGGTTTCAAGTCGGTCGTTCATATCACTTCAGTTGAGGCTGCTCGGACGCTGGTGGACATGCTGTCGCAGCCGCTGAAGCTGCTCAAGTTCCCACGCACACCGCATCTCATCGATCTGGGAGCAGCTACCGATGACGATCTTGTGCTGCGCGACAGCGTCCACCCGGAGATTGTGTTCGGACGCTCGGTGCCTGACACGGAGATCGTGATCACCGAGAAAGTTGATGGCGCGAACCTGGGGATCTCTCTGGACCACACAGGCTATGGCTTTGTCGTGCAGAACCGATCGCACTACATCGGTTCCGGCAGCCATCCGCAATTCCGCAAGCTCGATTCATTTCTGCAGCAGCACCGCGACGACTTGATGAAACTTCTCGCGCGCGATCCGCTCTTCCCTGAGCGGTTTATCATCTACGGAGAATGGCTCGCAGCGACGCACAGCATCCCGTACTCGCGACTTGAGAGCTTGTTCTACATCTTTGGTCTCTACGATCGCGAGCTCCAAATCTTCATCGACCGCCGAGCACTCGAGCTGGTGACTCAGGACCTTGCGATCCCCATCGTTCCGTCGCTGTGGAGAGGCTCAGAGCTTCCAGTCCAAGCCGATCTCATCGCCATGGTCCAGCAGCTATCGAACTTCTATGACGGCCGCATTGAAGGCATCTACATCAAATGGGAACGCGACGGAGCAGTGAAAGAACGCGCCAAGGTCGTGCGCTCGGATTTCATTGCCGGCAACGAGCACTGGACCAAAGGAGCGCTGCGGCTCAATTCAGTCGTCCAATGGCAGGCGTAGGAAGGACGTGATGCAGCGTAATGCTGCCAGCATGAAGCGGAAGACGTGAAGCAGCGTCGTGCTGTCAGCATGAAGCAGAAGACGTTCGAGCAGTGGTTCGAAAATTCCATCCTTGAAAGCTTCGATAGATCGCATTTAAGATCCAGATCTGATGGGATCAGCTGCTGCCATCAAGTTTGACAGACGGTGGGACCTCCCATCTACCTTGTGTCAAATCTGTGATTGGCTGTTGGATAGATTACCCCTATCCGCATTAGTGCTAGGCGATTCCTAGTATCGATTTCTTCCCATCTGAGTCCTGGGTCCAGAGACGAGACAACCCAACAAGACGTCATTGGCACCTGTATAAATAGATGCTCACCTCCAGATGCATGAATGGTTTCATAAAAGTAAGATGAGACGTATTCTGAAAGATGATACATGGTCAGATATGATAGTGCACAGCAAGCCAGTTCAGCTCACCCTTCTGTTTGTTTTCAGGCGTGGTGGTTATTTCAGTACCTATCGCATCAGCATCCATTCCACCCCAGTCGCCACGCGTGACCCGCGCATCGGCCAGCTCCCACCGTTTCTCACGACGCTTTGCTTGACGCGTCCAG